>JAQGBD010000598.1:0-26904 GCA_034698165.1 Punctoribates punctum | reverse complement strand
AATGTTGTCTAATGTTGTCATTCAATAGCAGCCAAACATCAAAACACAGAACCAGTTCTCAACTCAAACCATTCCGTTGTAGTCGAGACTGAGCTCAGTCTGGGCTCAAGCCCTCAATCCATAGAAACCAATGGAGAGAAGCATAGCTCGAGCCTCATATCGGACACCACTCCTGACTGAGTCCTCAAACCGTCCAATGTTTACATTGTTTAACAACATTGACGTCATTTTCAGCCTTGACTTACAATTGGATCAATTGATTGCTGTCATAACAAAATGTCGGACATATATTACGGCAATCCATACAACACTTCATTTTAAACTCATTTTAAATAAATTTTTTATTAATAATTAAATAATTCAGTCATTAAACCCATTCATCCAATAATTTCTCTTTTTTTTGTCCAAATTTTACTCAAAATTGTCTTTAATTGAATTGATATCAAAATAAAAACATTTATTTTGAGGTTAGAGGTGTTCGCCAAACAATATCTTCAATGACTTTGAAATAATTGTTTTGATTATAAAAAAAAAATCGGGAAATATATGAGAAATGGAGTTACAGGACATATACTACAAGCAGTCGGAGTACATCGAAACCGCCTCCGGAAACAAAGTCTGTCGCCGTTCAGTGCTGTGCGGCTCACAGAACATAATGTTGATGGGAAAGACCATTATTCAGTCCAATTGTATAATTCGCGGCGATTTAGCGAATGTTAAGATCGGTCGCCATTGTCTGGTCTGCAGCCAAGCGGTCATTAGACCTCCTTTTAAGAAATTCACAAAAGGGTATTCAAAAACTTGTCTTTAGTCATGTATTCATCATTTGGCTTATCAATAGAGTGGCGTTTCTGCCGATGACTATCGGAGACAATGTTTATATCGGATCCGACACTATAGTGAACGCGGCGTCAATCGGTTCGTACGTATATATCGGCAAAAACTGTGTTATTGGGAGACATTGTGTTTTGAAAGACTGTTGCCTTATTGCCGACAACACAGTCTTACCGCAGGGGACAGTAGTGCCCGCATTCGCCGTTTATAGCGGTTCTCCCGGACTCTTCACTTCAGAACTTCCGGAATGTACTCAAGACGTTATGATTGACTTCACTAAAAGCTATTACCAACACTTCAAACCCAAATAATTTATACGTTTATTAAATTGATATTAAATTTATTTATTTATTTCATATTAAAAGTAAAAAACAAACGATTAGTTAGTTTTAAACCATTTCGGAACTTTGGCTCCACTTTCACCTGAACCCGGCCTTCGATTTTCACCAGGAGTTCTATTTTCAGATGAAGGCGTTGGAGTTTGTCCGCTGGGGTTAGAAAGGGCTGTCTTTCCTTCATTTCTGGCATTTGTGGCCACTTTTGCGGCCGACTTATAAGAACTTAATTTTGTTTTGAATTCTTCTTTAACAACATTTTTGTTATTATCGGAGTTGAGCCCGAATTGGATGAGTGCCGCCGGAACTAAGTCGCTCTCAAATAAACTCGACTCAGCTTTCAATATACGCTTCGGAGGAGCGGTATATAAATAGAAATCTTCTGAAGAGATATAATTATGGACAACGCGTTTCACGTCTTCGACACTATCTGTCGGTTTAAAGATTGCCTGAAATACGAGTTTGTCGTTCGGGAAACAGATTCTAACGACAGTTGACTTATATTTATTCAACTGTTCTTTTCTTCGCTGTTCTTTCATTTGTTTGGTCTCTAATGGCTTAAGACTTTCTGCAGTTCTGTCGACACCAAAAATATTTCAAATATTAATAATAATAATAATCTACTGACTGTTGTCGACGCAAATCGTTGAGAACGTGGACTAAATCATCTTTTGTGGTATTATAGAATTCATCAGGGTACTCCTTTTTGGACACTTTGGGCAAATCAGACATTTTGAAGAGAATCTCGGAGTGATTTCCTCCCAACTGAAATAAAAACCAATTAATTTTGTTTCAAAAAAGGTATAATTCAGACATAATTAAGGACTTCTTCGCTCTCATCTTCGCTCTCTTCAGAAGAAATCTCCATTTTTTGGATTTCATCCGATTTCCCGACAATCGGTTCGACAGTCTTTTGGTTTTGTAAATCCAATTCCATCGCTTCGTTCGGTTTTGCTTTAAGACTATCGATAGCTGTTTGTTGTGTCGACACTACTGTCGGCTCACTTCTGGATTCAGGAGTTGTTGGAACCGCTTTCGACTCGATTTGACGAGAGATCTGATTACTCTTCTTTTCTTCAGATTGTTTATTGAATTTTTTCAAATCAATTGATTCAATGAATGCCTGTTCTCTGTTTGCGTCTATAGGCCTAACCAAGAGTTTCATGGCTGCTCTGCCCTGAATTAGTCCTAAACTTTTTAAAGTCGTTTCTTTCATTTCCTTTTCTCCAGCGATCTGTCGACAGAAAATCGATAACTAATTGAGTGTTGATATAACCTAAAAATAAAACCTCTTTTTGGATGTAAATAACAGAGAACTGCATATTCTGTTCCAAATTGAGAATTGGTTTGTTTTCAAACAGACAATAGATTACATCCCATAAGCTTTGATTTGAGTCGAATTCATTGGTTTCCCGCATCCCGTCCTCAAGAGTGATGGCAACCGTCACCTTTTGATCCTTTCTAACAACACTGGCCTTTTTCAGATCTAACTGTCCATTATTTGGAATGTTTGCGAATCTTATGGTTAAACTCAAGTCAAGAGGTTTGTTGTTTCGGCTTTGGATGAGTTTATCGAATAAATATTTAATAATTAAATGTATTCATAGCTTACGATAACTCATATTCTTTTGGATCGAAATTCTGTTTCTCACAAACGTATTCCAAAATCTTAAGAAAAGACAAATAATTGCTTTAAATTTCAACTTTATTTGAAACGAGTCTAAAGTAATTAACAGTCAATAAAAGTCTAAAACTTATAAATCATCACAAATTAAAAGCATTTAATTGCATTGAATGACATTTTAAATGAATTGATACAAATAAGTCGAGTCGTGAAAGTTTTGACAACGAGTTAAGTGCTGCACAACCCGACCGATCAATAAGTGCTGGCCATAGGTCTCGGCCTCACTCCTATTGCTAGAGATTCCTGTAGTCAGTAACCAATCGACCAAATCTTTGCCGCGAAAGACGTGATAAAGCTTTCGATTCATTTGATGCTCGAAAATAATATCTCGAATACAATTCTGTTTATGAAAAGCAATGAATTGTTGGCACTTCCCTCTCGTTTCGTCTCTAATCGAGTCAATTGGCGGCAAAACAATACAATTATCGAACGATTCGTTACTTGAAAACAATGACATTATTTTACTAAATACAGGACTCATTTCAAGACCGAAGAGTAGGAAAGTAATGACTCCCTGTCCGTAATTCAGTAAAATGTCGAGAAATTCCAACTCAATGAGTATTCCGGTGGGTCTCTCCAAAATCAGTTTCCCAATAGAAACGGTTAATCCGATTAACATCGAAACTAAAAGAGTCAGCGAAAGGAAGATGTGATGAGATATTTGGTGGAAGTCATCCATTCCTTCAGAACTGATCTCAGAGTTTTGAATGAGAGGAATCACTTCAGACGCCTCTGACATCATTCCTCTATATCTTCTTAAACTACTTAAACAACTTTTTCTTCTTTCTTGAGAACAGGATTGTTGGCAGAGATGTCTCGACTCCTTTGTAGACCCGATTTCTTCGACTTCGATGAGAGAATGGCGCTCATCCTCTGAACATATGGTTTGATTAGAAATGGTTCGGAATCGTCCCCTTCTGTTGTTATCAAAATGCAATGATTGATGAGTGAGGTCTGAGTGGTCGTTATCTTCTGACTCTTCGGCTTCTAATTCACTGGAATTAATTCTGAGAGATTCATAATAAGAGAGACTACTTCTGAGGTGTTGTTGTGTTATGAGTCCAACGGTTGTTAAGATCAGACAACAAATAAGAACAATGACTGCGATATAGGCCTGAATTGTTCCGAACTCGAAGTTCGGGTCAATGAGATCCGGATTTGGATTATTTGGTAATAAAATCACTAATAAAAGCAGAATAAATGTGACAAATGCTGCCAAATATGACAACTTTTTATGAATTGTGATGACATAACACAAATTCTTCCATTGAAGTAACGCCAGAGTCAAAGAAAGGACTGCCGTCCATATCCTCGAGGAAATAACGCCCCCGACGGCCAAAATATATTGAATGTGATAAATAAGAGAATGAACTTTCTTTGAGTCCGAATCATCGATATATGACCACAAATAACCTCCGATTCCTACCATAAGTTGTGAGACGAGAAGTGCTGTCGTACAGCGATGGGTAAGACTTCGCCACTTATGGCCACAAAATAAGACAATTAGACTCCAAATGACGCATAAAATCGATAAAATACTGGAATAGGACATCGTTTGGCCCAAATCGGAGTGAAATGCTGTCACCGGAAGGGTATTGTTAGTGAGTCTAATCATGTTTGCAGACACGAACATAAGGGGTGCTGAGAGCACAGTCGACATAACCATTGCGGTCGACACCACAGTTGAAGACATTCCAAACTCATATTGAAGGGCAAAAATAAATGCTGTCGGAGCCGATGGAAACGTTCCGTAAAGAAATCCAAAATTACTCAGTTCTAGTGTTTGGTTGTTCTCAGATGTCATCACATTTTGGATAATGACTCGATTCAAAAGCGGAAGAATCAGAATCTTCGTCATCACTAAAATCAATGACAATAACAATATATGTGAGGAAGCGGTGAATGTCTTGAATTTTCCCAATAAATTCAGACCCAAAAGGAAGAGAGCCGTCGCTGAGAATGAATTGGACAGTACTTCGAAAAAGGGGGTCAAAAGTGTCGGTAATTTTGGACCAAATGAAAGATTCCAAACAATTCCCAAAAACGTCATAAAAATAATCGGATTTTTGATTATTTGTTTCAATACTTTCATAAAAATCTTGAAATAACTTCTTGTAATTTGTTGGGTTCGGATGTGTTTATGGGTCTCCATCAGGAAGAGTCCGATTGGGTTGAGTACAACCAATTGAATCGGTGCCAAAACATACAAATATCCGGCAAATTCTGGATTTGACTTTCCGTAGAGTGATATCAAAAGAGGATAACCCAAAGCAAAGTCATTGCTTTGAGTGCAGAAAATGGCAAAGAGTCCCGATTTTCCCAAATTTGAGGGCTTTGTTAAAATTGATGTAATTATTGCCACTGAAGTGAAAACCAATGCTTTTGAAGCAAAAATACTTAACACGAAATACCAATTAATATGTGATAAGTCAGAAGTGGACAACGATTGGAATATAAGCGCCGGAAGAGAAAAGTAAGTCACGAAAGCACTTAAACCTTTCGATTCTTTTTCGGTAATTAGTCCCAAACGTCCCGAGAGATAACCGATGAGTATTAGTGCAAAACATTGCAATAAAACTGACGCCAAATCATTGACACCAATCAAAGACATGTTCACTAACTTCGCATTAATTTAGTTCACAATAGGAAATGCAATTCACTGAGAGTCGGATGGATTTGATTAGAGTTCAGTACATTTATCACTCATTAAATAAGACGATACACAATCTTAAGACAATTTTTATCTCATTTGGATTAAAATTAAAGACTTCAACCAAATGCTGAACTCTTTCTGAGTTTCACAATAAACGCCAATTTGGGCTCATTTTTCTCTTAAGATTAGATTCGTCTATCTTTTCAATCGCTGTCAGTCGATGGCAAACATATTCAACACATTACTGGTTCATAAATTCTTGAATTGACTGCAGTCTTGTCAAAGAATTTAATTAAATAATAAATTCTTGACATTTAATAAGAGAGGAATTTTCCTTTTATTGCACCCAAAATGAGAGACTATTAGTCTGTTAGGCAATGTCTGAGGCAATGCATGTCTGAGGAGCGCATGTCTCACACATTTACCATAAAAAATCAGACAAACTATCAAGCACAATTCAAAAATTCGGATTCATGATTAATAAATAAGATCATTTTCTTTAAAATTATTAACAAAGAAAATGAATTAATAAATTCAGATTAATTTGACTAAAGATAACCTTTTTATCATATTTTTCATATGAATTGAATGTCACTAAAATTGATTCAATTGTCACCATTTGAATGACTGGCAGTTTTTGAATACTCGAAGTGATATTACTGATAGACATCATTTGAAACCATTAGATATTTGAGATATTCAACAGATAATTATTATTGAGTAAAAGGTTTATATCTATCAATAATATCAGTAATTATTACCAATAAGTTCATCAAAAAGTTAAGGCAAAACACAATCAGTTTTTGACATATAAACAAATAAATGCAAACTAAATGGTAAGTAATGAAGATATCAACAATTGATTGCTATTTTAAATCATCAAACCAATGATTATACCAAAATAAGCGAGCAAAACAGAATGTAAACAAGATAAAAAAGCAAGTCTTACCTCCAAAATACTGGTATTTGGCTTCACTTTCATCGTCTGTCGTCTGCCATTAGGACACTGTATTGTGACAGACATTATGGTTATTATAAATATCAAAATTAATTAAAAATGTTTTTATAATAATTGGTTTTTAAAGTGAGAAACAAATGAAAAAATTTGGAGAAAAATATTTAAAAGTCTTTATTTTGTTTTGATTTTAAATATTGAGCGACACTCAGACCGAGTCATTCACTAAAGACGTGCAATAAATTGATGGCAAATGAATTGAACCCCAAATTGAGAACCAATTGAGAAAAGCAAACGAATGAGTGTTTGATGTCATAAATGGTTCGAAAGTCAGTCATAGAGTTTATCTTCAGTTGAAGTGAAGGTCATTAAGACATCAGACTCTCAGTTGACTCTCAGTTGAGACACTTTTCATAAATATTTCAAATATTTGTAATTTTATACGAAAACCGTTTTCATTAAAATCATTGTTCTTCAGCAGAAATGGCTGACTCTACTGATAGCAGAAGCTCTGGAGATGTAATTCAGGTAAACAACCAAATAGTGAGTCAAACAAAGGGATAATTCATTGAATTTCGTTAGAATCGAGTGAAACAACAGTTGACTGATTGGCGCCAATTAGTGCTAACCCTTCACTCAGTGCTCATTTGGCGAAAGGACGTCCACCCCATCGGACTCTCCGCTGCCGTCTCTTTCATATTCATGTTTGCCATACATTGTCCTCAAATGCTGACAATTAATGATTTAATTCATTAATTTTAGGATAATTTGGTTCTTCGATACCTCTGTTCTGACGACACTCTCTATTATTGGAATCGTATCGGCGATAGTGGACTACAGTTTGCCGATAATTAACCACAATTTGTTCGATCCCTCGAAATGGTTGCTTCGATTTTGATTTTGTGTAAAAATATTAAACTACTCTTCTTTAGGACCGCATCGGATGAAACCGCTTTCGACAAGATTTGCACCGATTTGTCCCAAAGTTGGACAACATTTGTGTCCGCTTATAATGATTGGCAGCGAATCAAAGTCTCGAATCCGAAGATCTATTACGCGGTGTTATTGTCAACACTCTTGGGCTTGAGTTGGATCGGAAACATAATCCATAACCTCTTTCTCACATATCTATTGGTTTTATTTGTGGTTCTGTTCCCCGGACTCAAACACAGAGGAATTGTCGATAAATACGTTTCCCTTCTTATGAGTTATGTCTTGAAATTGAAACGAAATTAAAGTTTGAAAGAAGTGTTTAGTTTACTAATTATTCTCTGATTTTACTTATTTGTCAATTGATTATAAAATTGCTTTTAATTTATTCGAGTATTTAATGTGATTTCCAATGAGTTTAACCTTTAATCTCAAAATATATTTGATTTCAATTATTAATTAATTCGTATTTAAATCCAATTCATTATACAACCGATCACTCAATGCATGACTTAATGGAGTGTTTTATAAATGAGAATAAAATTTAGTTTTTCTGTATTTTGTTTTGTAAATTGTCTTTATTTTGATGACTAGAAACCGATTTATTTTTGATGAGTCGTTCGCCAAAACAATTGATTGAATGGATATCCCAATAGTTTTTAAATTGACGACAATTTCAATGATAAGTCTAATTGGAGGGAACGGGAAGTGAGATAATGTTTAGTAAAATAAGAAGAAGTCATCGCTTGAAAACACTGATGAAAGTGTCGGCGTTTATCTCAATATTTCCGATACGTCGAAGTCGTTTCTTTCCCTCCGCCTGTCTTTGAAGTAATTTTTGTCTTCGGGTGTCGTCTCCTCCGTAGAGCTTTGCGGTAACGTCTTTGCGATAGGCTTTGATGTCTTCGCGCGCGACTACCTTTCCATTAACGAAGGCTTGAATTTTGATTTTGAACTGTTGGTGAGGAAGGGTTTCCTTCAATTTGGCACAAATAGACTTTCCATAACTTCGGGCTCTACTTATGTGAACTAAAGAAGACATTTCTTCGACCGGTTTGTCGTTAAGACGGAAATCGATTTTAACTAATTTTGAGGACTCGTATCCGTCGTCTTCGTAGTCAAAAGAGGCGTAACCGGAAGTGACAGACTTTAGCTCATCGTAAAAGTCGATTATTATTTCATTCAAAGGAAACCTAAACTGAAGTAAAAGTCTGGTGTTATCGATATAATAGCTGTTCAGCTGAACGGCGCGTCTCTTCAGAGAAATATTGACGACATCTGTCATATAACTGTCGGGCGTTATAACAGTTCCGACAACCATTGGCTCAAAAAATTCCTTTATTATCCCAACATTCGGTAATTTGCAGGCATTTGTTATAACCAACTCATCGCTGCCCAAACTTTTTATATTCTTTTCGCCCAATATTTTCACTTAAAATGCAAGTGATTTATAACTTTTATACAGAGTTTCTATATTAAGAGGAGTCTTATGGCATACCTTTGTAGGGAACACTCGGCGCAGTGATAACCACCTGTGCATTGAATCTGTTGATCAAATCAAAAATAAATTCAAAGCAATGGAAAACCCAAAGAAGACTAACTCATCGTCGAGTCGTTGACAAAACACTTCCATATGAAGTAATCCCAAAAATCCTAAACTATTGGTTAAAATAAGTTATTTGCGAATATTTAGGACAGAATAAAGTGAATACCGGAATCCATTTCCGAGGGCGGGATGCGATTCTTTAATGAGATCAACGCCCTTATCGTTTAAAAGCAATTTATCCATAGCTTTGGCCAAATCATTATATGAGGCCTTTTCACTCGGATAGACACTCGCGAACACCATTTGCACCGGTTTTTGAATTTGTGGAACTTTAACACCTATTTCAGTCTTATTCTGTCCGGAATTAGATGTGATTAAGATATCACCGACATTGACATCATTGTAGTCACTAATGTTGGCTTCAATGAGGCCCACCTGACCACTGAATAGTTCATCAATTGGCAACTCATCCGGGTGCAAAATCCCTATTTTTCTGACGGTGTGAATCTTGGGTCCGGACGACAAACTTATAGTATCTCCAACTTTGAGGGAACCGTTCATTATTCGGACCAATAAAATAATTCCTCTGAACTTTTCGTGCCATAAATCGAAGACAAAAGCTTTGGGAGGAAGTTCTGGATTAGCCTTTGGAGGGGGTATTCTCTCAACTATGGCATTGAGTAATTGTTGAACACCGGTTCCCATTTTTGCCGACACTTTTATTATATCTTTGCTGTCGGTATCAAAAAGTTTATTCATCTGAAGAGCAACTGATTCGGGGTCAGCGTTCTTCAGATCTATTTTGTTAACCACTGGAATCAAAGTCAAGTCTGAGAGTAAGGCGTGATTGAAGTGAGCGATGGTCTGCGCCTCAACACCGCTGTTGGCGTCCACTAGAAGTAGAGCGCCCTCACAGGCGGCTATCGATCGCCAGACCTCATAACTGAAGTCGACGTGACCCTAATCCATACAATCCATACAATCCATCAATACTTGAGATTCTAATCATTAGACACAAAGACATACCGGAGTATCGATCAGATTAAGTAAATATTGCTTTTGATTGTAGTTCCAGACCAGAGAACAGGTCTGTGCCTTAACTGTGATTCCGCGCTCTCTTTCGACCTGAAGTTTATCCAAATATTGTTTTATATTCTCCTCTTTGGAAATGGTTTGCGTGACTTCAAGAAATCTGTCGGAAAGAGTGCTCTTTCCGTGATCTATGTGAGCGATAATACAGAAGTTGCGAATCACTTCCGGCGAAAAACTCTTTAAATCGATCTTCAAATCAATTAATTTTAAATAAATTGTTTAAAAAATAGTGATTTCTTTGATTACATTTCGTTGTCTTTGAGTAAACCTCTGATCGTTTGCTTTCGACGAAAATTTATTTAATTTAAAGCGAGATATCGTCCGAACGATTCGCAAAACATTTGAATCAAACATTTTATTCAAAAACTTTGTTTATAAACAAATACACGAATTTCTCATTCAATGCGTCACTCAATGGATAGGCATAACTCAATTTAACAACTTATGCCTCCGTCCAGTCCAAGCCTTACCATGCTCAATTTAGCTCAATTTAGCTCAATTCATAATTTAGTTATATTCTCCAATTGAATGATCTACAGAAGGCTCAAAAATTACCAATCTCGTTTAAATAATAATGAATATTTGTACCAGTTATATTTTGATCATGATGAAAGTTTAAGGCATTTAAGGCTAAAAATAAGCTAGTACTATCTCTGAATAAAAATGAGCTCATTTTAGATCAGAATTAAAGTCATAGACTTATAGTAAATAAGATTTGAAATGAAATTAATTTATATAAATGTTTATAATCTTAAGAAGTGTTCGTTAACTCAATAGAAGTAATGAAAAGATGTTTCGAAACTAACATCAATTCATTTGATTCACTGCTTTCCAAAAGAATCGAAGAAAATGTAAATTCGGTCACAACTCAAGTGAACTCCATTTGTGAAGGAAGTGGTGGCAAATGAAAAGACATGTATTTAATGGCGATTTAATTATCTTTAATAAGAAACTGATTGAATAGGAATTAATTAAATATGAAAACAACCCATTGTGTGCTCATTCACTGATAAAATCGTTGATTTAAAGTAAAATATAATCGAAAGACAATCTCTACGGCATTATTACGAATACGACATTAAAAGTAGTAATAAGTGATAAAATATTAATCATTATATACTTATTGTGTAATTAATAATATTTTAGCTACAATTCAATAATTAATAGACTGATCAATGTTTCAATGAATAGAAGTGATGAGTGAAAGGTCTTTAGGCTATTATTAATATATATTTAGTTATCGATACAAATAATAATTTGTCGGATAAAGCGTTAAATATTGAAAACTAATCGATTAAAACATAGATTCAAAACAAAGCGAATATAATATACATTAAAGGATGTAATCAATAATAATGTTTAGATTGTTTCAACCCATTCCTTGTATTTAATTCCAGTTATATTTGGGATAAGGTCCGCCTCCTGTTCCCGAAGTCTTGTGTTGTTGAGACAGAGTTCGTTGGCCAACACCCGTCCCACTTGTTTGGGAGACATCGTTCTGAAGAGAGGACATCGATAGCATTGCTTGCTGTGAATGAGGTAACACATAGGGAGCCCCATATGTCGAAGACAGAGCCCCCGATTGAGTTCCAGCAGTCAAGTTGAAGGCCGGCGCCGCCGTTTGGAAACTCTGTTTGTCATAACTCTGAAGAGATAAACAAATGATTAGTGAAAACAATTAAAACAAATGCAAACAAATGTATACCTTATTGATCTGCGAATGGCTTTTCCCATAAATCGAAGTGTTGTTTGACGTCAGGTCTCCAGCATTGGAACCACTGATACCTTTGTGCTGTTGGACTGATTGCGGATAACTCTGTTTGACATAGTCTTGCGTTTGTGCCACTCCTGAGATGGAATCATATCCCGAATTATATGAATGAGATCCGTAAGAAGTATTCCCTTTTCCGAAAGCAGAACCACCAGAACCAGTGCTTTGGGGCTGAGCCACAGGATAAATGGGTCCCGCAGTCGGGTAAATACCCTGAGCAGGAATCATATTCATTCCGGGCGCTAAATAAAAGCCATATCCGGGCGGAAATGTGTTGACAAACGTTTGGTTGTGGGTCTGAGATGTCTGAGTGGATGAAACTGGAATAACATCAGGTTCTGACCCCCGTCCGTACTTCACGTCTACATTGAATGAGTGGCCAATTAGAAGGTATCAACTAATCGATAGAATGACATACCCTGTGCTGTGTAGGGGGCAAAGTTGTGTTCGCGACCAGTCGTTTGGAACTGTAAATCATAGGGAATACCCATAGGATAGAGTGGAACCCCAGTGTTTTGGACGATATAAGGGGTGCTTAACACCGGAGTGGCCGCCACTCCTGGAGGAACGCTATGTACACCTTTTCCCGCTATAAATAGATAAGAAATAAATTAGCGCTGAGTTAAAGATTGAGAATAAAGAGGACTCACTCGCAGACAACGTATTCTTTAAGACATTTGTAGTGACCGTCGAGTTTGAAATAAGACCCCCAACAGTGTTGGTTACCATAGTATTAGACACATCATATCCTTTATGCTGTGCGCTGGAGTCGATGTCTCTAAGCTTCTGATTGGAAGAGTTGGAGTGATTACCAATCGTTGTGCCCGAAAAGTTGGTCGAATAGTTAGTGACCCCGTGATTGCCATAACCCGATTGGTTACTCGAATAGGGATAACCTGTTGTGGCAGCGGTTGAGTAGTTATTCGAGTTGTATGTCGTGTCGGCGTATGTGGTCTTATAGGTTGAGCCGATATCGCTGGCACTGACCGACTGCTGTGCAGCCACTGATGAGTAATCAGTAGGTTTGTTATTCCTGTCCAAAACTTTTTGTGCAAACTGTCCTACACTTGACTTAGTGTTGCGATCGAGAAGTGAATCAGAAGTCAAGGACTGGTGGCCTAACACTGAGTTCTGAATGATTGAAGACGAGACCACTTTATTGGTTGAGTCGTTTATATTAGTAGTCGAAGGCCTGTATGTGTTGTCACTATTTTGGGATAACATCGAACTTGTGTTCAAACTATTGGACTCGGGTTTAGTAGCTTTAGTCACGTGATTGACTGCGTCCTGGAATACAGAGCTATCGTTTCCTAACGAAAATTGATTTGATTCCGAACCGAACTCAAGAGTTCCAAAATGAACGCCGAGAGCAGTAATCGTATCATTTGATGGCATCTCTACGGCTGACTCCGGAATTTTCGACGTTCGGCTATGTTTGAGTCGCGACCCCTTATTGGTTAGACTCGAGGCCTGAACGCTGGTCAGAGAGTCGATGTCTTGTTCATTAGTGGACAGTAAGTCTGAATTTGTTGAGTTAAAAGTGGCCGAAGAGGTCAACCCTACTAAAGATTTGATGCTTTCCGTCGCCTCCTTATTATAACTCAAAGAGTACTGATTCAAAGTTGGTGTCTGTCCTGCGCTCGACTGTTGGATTTGCTGAAGAAGTGTCTGTCCCGCAACGTTCGTCACATTCGGGTTACGGGATATGTTTGCGGACAACAAAGAACTCATTGTTGGTTGACTCGAATCCACGCCAGACTTCGACATGAATTGCGACAAATTCTGTGTTTGAGAAGAGGATAAATTCGAGGACAGGGTATCTCTGACATCGATTTCTTCCTTTTCCGATATTTTAGTGCTGGGGGTAAACACTTTGGTCTCCATGTGCTGTAAATACAGATTAAATTATTTTTTGAAAAGTTGTGTAAAGTTTTTGCCATACATTTGGTTCCCAATCCTCTTCACTCCAGTCCTCGTTGGCCGCGATGTCAGACCAGTTGCCGACAGTCATAGTATTGCAATCGGACGCCAGCATTGTTTTAGTGGAGGATTGATCGGCGGTGCTGTTAGTCCAGGTGTCGATCGAGTTCGGGAAACCGTCGTTACTCTGAAGGCCCCGATTCTGGAATGTTCGGGAACCACGACCGGCAGAACTATTGAATGCCCCCCTATTGCCGCCCCGACCTGAACCTCCTCTCCCCCGACCCCTTCTATCACCTCTTCGGGGAGGGGCTGACGGGTCTGAAGATTTGAAGGTCTGTTGTGCAGAACTACTGAAAATATCATTGTTTTGGTCTTCGGTTTCGTTTTTATCACTAGAAGTTCGATTGGATTCTCTCGGTTTTCGCGGACCTTTGTTTGCGAGGGCAGCCCTTTGCAGCCGAGGGGGACCTCCACCACGACCTCCAACTCTGTTGACTTTTTCCGATTTATTTGCGTTAGATTTGGAGTCTTTGTCTGTTTTTGAGTCTCTATTGGAGTCATTCTTAGAATTTTCGTCAGTAGTCTGAGAGACAGCACTTTTTGGTGGTTTCTTCTTTTTGCCGGTTGACCGCCACTGACTGTCAGCTCCGCTCTCGCCTTCCAATATCATATCAATGGCTTTGGCGGTGTCGTTGTCGCAGTCGTGGAGAGCGACGACGGCGTCGTCTCGCGAAGAACCGGTCAGTTCCACAATTTGCTCGATTTTAGCCTTCAATTCATTGTCGTCTATCTTATCATTCATTAGGTTTGCGATTCGGATCTGTTCTGCTGTCGGCTGCCATCAAAACAAATAAATTATAAACCGATAAAAACAAAGGAAAGACAAATACCTGTAATTTGGAATCAGTTTTCAATTTGTCTGAACTGTTATTCATTTGATTTGATTCGTTGACCGAAGAGTTGACCACAGAATTAGTTTTGTTATTCGATTGATTCTTCCTCTCCTTTGTGGTCCGCTTTTGGATGGCGTTCCCACTGTTGGCGATGACTGAAGTCATGTCGTAAATAGGGATCGATTGCCAGTAATTTGCGTCAAACAAAACAAATGGTATTTTATTTACAATTAAGACGAACTCTATTTACAATATTTACGTCCAATCGATTAAACCTTAAAATCAAATAAATTTAATCAAAAATCGGTTAAAACGAGAGAAAACTCATATTTCTATGGATTGATAATTAAGTAATGACTCAATTAATTGAATGATTAGTCAAATCATATGAAAGATGTTTATTGACTGCAAACCAAACGAAATGCAATTCACACGAAATGCGCGTCACTTACACTCAATTCACAAACAAAGGAATCAATCGTTTGACTAATCATTCATTTAATTGTTGTCTTCATTGAGACACACATTCAGTAATGAAATTAATATAAATCCTTTCAAACTATATTCAGTTAATCCTATTATTAAACTATAAAAGTATTCAAAATGATTACCATTTAATACAATTTATAAATTGAGCAAAAATGCTATAAAATGTATTCAGACATCAATAACGTCCGCAATGTGTTGGCTTTAGATTCAATGAACTGTTGAAGGAGTCGTCCCAACAGTCGTCCCAACAATCGTCCGGTCCTTACATTGAGTCACAAACAGTGCACAGTTTTAAACTTGTTTTGAGTCGATTCGCAACAAACCATACATTTATCACAACTCTGAGAGGAGTCACTCTTTTGGCGCTAATCCTCTCCAATAGTCAACTCATTTGGCATTTCTCTGATTCAAAACTTTTGATTCACTAATTTATTATCAGTTCTGGGGATCAGATGAGTAATACAAGAAGTGATTCGAGTGAAAGCATTTCAATCTATGAAACGCCAATCAATTCGCCGTCAAATGAATCCCTTTTAGGCTCCACTCGAATCGATTCCTCACTTTTCGGGAACACTTCTGCCAACACTCAGTCCATTGATGTCTTGGATTTTCGCCAATCTTTCGAATCGCTTCCAACTTCTGCCGCAACTGAATCAACGCTCAGACAAACCATTCAAAGACTGAACAGTGAAATCGGTGAAGACATTCAAAATTTTGGTCAATCAACAGATGCCTCACTTCCCGGACCTTCCGTTTGGTACTCATCACAAACAATGTCTTCGCTAAGGAATCCATTTGTTGATCACAACAGAACCGATCTCTACGTAATGCTCGTGAAGTATATCTCAGAACTGGAGAGCGAAGAGTTGGAACTGATTGGAGTCGAACAACAAATGCAATCACTGAGTATTAAGTGTCGGACTATTCGCGAGAATATGAGTTCCAAAACAAAAGCAATTCAATCGCTAATCACTGAAATGCTTCCAAAGAAGACACAAACGGCTCAAAAGCAAACCCAAACAGATTTCGAAGACATCAAACCCACAAAAGATTCAGTTCTTCCGTCGTATGACTCAAACAAATGTATTGCAAATGAAGTCAAAAGAGATTCAATTTTTCCGAATTTTTCTGAAACAAAAATTAAGCCAAAAATGGTTTCGCGAGAAAAATGTTTTGAAGTAAGTCTTCTTTAAAATATTCAAAAAGAGTGGTTCACTCCATTCTGTTCTCATGAGAGGGCAAACCATAGATTCCATATTAATTGAAACTCTTCTCAAATTCTAAGGAGTTGTCCGATAGTCTAAAGAAAAAGTTGAGTCGATTACCGGCGATGGTTAAGGGATACCTCACTCGACGTCTAATGAAAACCGAAAAAGTTTTACTTAAAATCGAGACAATCCGAGACACAACTCAATTGCTGTCCAATTATCGGAACACTCCGTCGAAGAAACTCATAACTCCTCAAGACATCAATTTTCACAAACGTTTGATAATTCAATTGGAGAGCAGTTGCCATGAATTGTATGACATTTTCTTCAATTACCCGAAATCATCGCAAATGGCTTTAATCCATCGGTCGCGCGAACACATCCTCGACCGTCATTACAGAACGGCTTCGGTTTTATCCAATTCTAGTTATCTGAACGCAAGCTTCCGAAGCGCTCCTCACCAGAGCTCTCCTCAACATAAGTCAAACCTGTCTTCGGTCACCAAAAAAGTGATTCAAAGGAAAACACAAAAGAGTCGAATCAATTCTCACTCAAAGAAATCTAATCCAATGTAAGTAAAACCTCTTTTGTCGAGTTTTTCTCAAATATTTATTAAAACAGTAGTTCTGCGACAAAAAGTCGATCTTCAGCTTCGACTTCAACCAACGTATCGTTGAATACTTCGTTTGTCATCCGTCGCTCCCAAAGGAATACTTCGAATGTCGAAACTCACAAAAGAAAAGCCAATTTCGATAACAAATAGTTTAAAATTTTAAATCAATTCAAGTAATGCTTTATATTCTATAAGAAATGTTTTTATCAAAATATTTATATCGTTTGTAAAAAAATTTGAATTTCAATAAAGTTTTTAACTTTTTTAAAACTATTTGAAGTTTTATTCGAAATCCAATAATTTTTGTAATAAGTGTTAAATCAATTTCTATTACTTTTACTACATTTCTATGATTTATCAAATATTCTATATTTTATTACCAATAAAAAAATCAAAAGTCAATCCATAGTTTAACGCAGAGATATGAAAGTGGGGGGTGTTGTGGGGGTGTTGTTGGGGGTGTTGTTGACTCCCTATAATAAAATTTGATTTTTACCTGATTTTGGCTGATTTTGATTTATTGTCAAATTTTTATTACTGATTCGATTTAAAGTTTGATCCTTGCTCTATGAGTGTCAAATTTCAAACGTCAAATAACATTTTTAGTATAACCTGGGCATGTGACATTAGCGTTTGACCAGGATCTTTATTTATTGCGCAACTGAGTAGAAAATTATTTTATTGCATAAGAACTACGGAAAATCAAAGTTTATAATGCTTTTTACAGAACCATTCTATCGGTTAAAAAAATTTTGGTTTTTAGAATTATCCCAATTAATGGATTATATATTAATTAAAAATTTTAGGATAAAACTGAAAATTTAAATTTTTACCTCTTTTTGTCCGACTTTTAGTTACTTTCATTACTAATTCTATTTCATTGGTTTTTCTGTCAGAATAAACTTGGATTTTTCCACTATCAACTCAACCTTGAAAATTCAACCTGCCACATCAGGATTCACCTGGAGATATGACACTTGCATATGTGCCACTTTCTCAAAATGTAGCCAGATGATTGGAAAAAAAATTAATGGCTTAAAATAGCAATTAAATGGTTCTTACGAATGCTTTTTATCGCAATTCAAAATTCCAAGGTTAAAAAGTTATTAAGATTCTCGCTATTAATAGATGAAAAGAAGTGAAGCCCTAATAAAACTGTTTTAAGCCGTTATTTCAATTGTCTATTAATGAGCTATAAATCCAAACAATTCACACCAATTGATGAATGAAGAAAATCTCTGAATTTGCTTAATTATCTAATTGCACTTGCAACTTTTGTTATTTTACGTAATTAATTATTCAATAAATAGTTTTTGAGAAATTAGATTTTTAAAGAAGTGTAAGTCAATTGCTGTCATCTCGTTTCGCATAAAATTGGTTTTCAAAGTACTAAAAGATGATAAGAAAAGCTAGGAGCATTTTTTAACGAATTTTAAAGTAGTGATTCACTTGTTTAAGTTCATTTTGTAGAAATAAGGTTCATTTAATAAGCAGTCCATTAAAAATAATTCCAAATTCCATCCCTCACTTTAAACTTGGATGGGCAAGCAATTAATGAGCAAAATCGCCTTTCTCAAATCTGGTCCTCCTCTCATATACTAGAAACTCATTGAGGGGTAATACCGTATTATTAGTTTGAAGTTGCATTTCGTATAAAATTGAAAATAAGTTTTCCGATATCACATAAAAATCATAATTGGAATGAATCACTTATTTTTATTAATTGAAGTCTTTGTATAATATCTTACGTGGGAGAGAGGCATTTCAATTTGAAGAATTATTTACTCCTGGTGAAATTTCTGGTTGAATTTCATAATATGATATTCTTATACTGAATAAAGTAGTTTTATGTGAAATGTTTACTTCAAATTAAAAGCTCAAAATTTGATGTGAATGGGGATAGAATCAAATGAATTGCTCTGATCTGATGCCTCACTATTGCATATTGTTTTAAATTAAGACTGTTTTCAATTCGGCTTAAATTTACTGCAAATTAAATAAATGAATAACCGATGAAATGATTTGAGTATTGAGTTATTGGAATACATTATTGCAATGAATATTTGAAATGAAAATCAACTTCGTTTTATTGCTAATATTCTATTGAATCTTGGGTCAAATAAAAAGGAGAGGGAGGGATGGATGGAGGTAGGGAGAGAGGAGAGAGAGAGAGAGAGAGAGAGAGAGAGAGAGAGAGAGAGAGAGAGAGAGAGAGAGAGCAAATATGCCGTAATGAATGGTCTCTTAGACATCTTTACCTGTTTGGCGCTTGAAATCAGGTTCGTTGGAACCGACACCGCCTACAGGCATATAATTTAGTGTTTGCCAGTGGCTCACTGCACAGGTTATAGTTAGTCAGTCAGGTTCTATAGGCTTGAGTCTAAGCTGTCATTTGAGCGAAGGTTAGTCAGGTAGCGGCCGAGGGGGCACTTCTATTAAGGTATCTGTTGAGTTAAGAAAGAGCAGTGCAGATGCCTTCCCCTTCAAGTTCGGTGCTTTTGGTTGACTTTGCATTTCTTAGCACAATATACACAATATGGTCGGCGCTTCTCTCTGTACCTCATATTTGTTGACTAAAATTTTTTTCTGTTAAGAAAATATGAGTTCAGAACTTCTTCTCTGAAATGCTTTCAATTGTTTGTTTGAATCCAATGTTTGAGTGAATGAAACAAATTTCTAACATTTAGTTAATCAGATGTTTTGCTCCGATTTGTCTTCTAATGACTGATCAGTTATGGCGACAGCCGTCGGATTGTCCAAAGTTTTCATATTAGATAAATACTTCACTGAGGTTTGTCTTATCTAACTTTGAATATAAGTTTCTTTTATTAATTGTGAGCACTTCATACCACTTCATAACAGCTAACAAAGTATTGGCAAACAGAGCGTCAACTCCAGGGTATGTCTCTTCAATCTAATCACAAATCAATTCATTTCAATATCTCTAATACTTTATAACAAAACACAAGAATTTCGTGAATCAAAGTTATGAACAAAATGTAGCCACAAATTAATAAATAGTTATTAATAAGAGATATTAATTTCATTCAAAAATTTCTGCTAGATACATTTTTGCACTAATTTTAGTGAATCCGTATTCATAAGAATTAATAATAAACAGTGAATTTAAAAGAAGACTTATATAAGTTATACATACATTGAATCTTCAAAAATATTCAGACAAATAGAAAAAAAGAATTTTTTTAAAATAACAAAATTTTCGACTCAAAAGGGGTTAATTTTGAAGCCCCTCCAGGCAGTGGTCGTTACGATTATCAACATTTTATTCTTTTAATGTAACTTTTCTGCTATTTTTATGTATTTTAAATCTTAGATAACTTTTTTTTACAAAACTTTTTCTTCTTTTCTAACAAATCTCAGCTCTTTTATAAAATTGTAAAAAATAGACAAAGAAAGGACCACTTTGTCTCTCTCTCTCTCTCTCTCTCTCTCTCTCTCTCTCTCTCTCTGAAAATTTGCTTGTTTAATTATCAGATGCTTCGACATCGAACGAAGCGGTCCATTTGCAGCAACAGCTGAGAAATTTAAGTTCGGAATTAGTGACACTCCGGACAAGGCTTCGAATTTCTCCGGTGAACGATAAGCCCGAATCACCATTCAATGGACAGTCAAAGGACACGACATCACAGGACTTAGGTTTGAGTTTTTCTCGAAATACTAGTTATCGTCTGATTGAAGAGTTGTTGCAATAAGTTATTCATATAATTCCCAAATATTTTCAACCATTCATTGCCTCAAAATATTTGCAAATTAATGGAAATATTTTAAACACAAACCAATAATAATAAACAATAAATTGAAGTTAATATTCTTTAAACCAGTTTTTAAGCAATTTATAACTTACCAAGTTCCATATTTATATTTGCATTTGCTAAAAAAATTGAGAAAAACTCACCCTTTTAACATTCAAATGTTGAAAAATAGCAGCACCTTGTTTATTAGGATTAAAACCGAGCATTTGGAAACGGATCTAATGTTTAGACCCCCTTAGACCGAAAATTGTAACATTACGACCCTCCTCTAGGCTTAGCATGGTACCTTATCCTAAAAATTCATTTGACCCCCACCCCCACCCAAGGGTCTTAGACCTTCAACATTCCTGATTAAAACATATTTTATTATTCTGTAAATTGTATTTAAAACCTAGGGGCTTTAGAAAATTGGGAAATAAAATAGTGTGAGCCATTCCCTGGCTATCCCTCTATAGTAGAGATCAACAAATTTAGGATTCTTTTAATCGAAAGTTGAAAATATTTGTCAAAATACAGAACAAAAGCCGTGTTTGACATCAATGAACAAATCGCGAAAACATGAATACATTTACAATGAAGTCCACGATTTGATTCATTTGATGGGACCGCTGACAGAGGACTCACTGGTGCGGGCGCTCCACTCCAGATTCAATGCCAAAAAATACTATGTGAGTAAAACAAATTTTTCTTTGGAACTTGCATGAACATTTTAAATCAAGAATAAATACGATATCACCCATCATTTAGTGGACAGGGATTGTCATCCATTAATTAATTTAAAGAATATGAGAACATATTTGAAAATATATGTATTTATGAAGTGATATAACAAAAGATAGAATCTATTAGTAAAGCCTACAAACCATGGATTCTACGCCACACAGAATCAAAGCTTTTGAACTCTTTTCAAAACAAGATTTTATATGATTACAAGTTTTTTACTTAAAGCCATTCAATTAATTTTATTTAATTAGATATTTGAGTTCATCATTCGGTAGCAAAATATCTGTTCATCTCTTCTTCATATTTATCATACATAGAGTCTTGTAATTTGCCATTAATTTAATGTTCGAATTGAGAGCCTTTGATAAAAACCGCTATTTTTCGAAATTAAAAATCAAATTAATAAATATTTTACCAATTTTTGTCAAAATGAAAAGAAATCCGGAAACAAAAATAACTTTACCTTGGTTATTTTTCTATTATAATAAAATTGCAGAGAAGGTAATAATTTGGTAACCCGGGAGAAACTTTTAGAAACTGCTCTTCAGTTTAAAAATTTTATGGATTACCCATTTTATACGATTCTATTCTACTGCGATCAAAGCCATTGTCAATGCTCGATAAAAACATACATGCTCAATTAATCTTCGGAATAATACACATAAATTGAGACGAAGTTGAAAAAGAAAATAATAAATTGTTTTTCGATTAGACAAACGTCGGACCCGTTTTAATATCTTTGAATCACCTGAAAGATCAAACCAATGCACTGACACTCAACAGCACTCATATGGAGGCTCTTCAGAGCAAACAATTATTGAGAATAGTTTACGAGGCTGTCCGACAGCAAAACGAAACGGGATATCCTCAGGCAATCATTTTGAGGTCCCAAACATTTTTCGATCGATTCTTTTCTAAATGAGTTTTCTATAATATGTTTAGTGGAATGAGTGGAAGTGGAAAAACATACTCTTCGATGATTATATTGCGGCAACTATTCAACGTCGCCGGTGGAGGCCCAGAGACCGACGCCTTCAAGCACTTGGCCGCCGCTTTCACTGTCTTAAGAAGTTTAGGAAGTGCTAAGACTCTGAGCAATTCCGAATCTAGTCGACTGGTTTGTCATTATTTTATTTAACTTTTAGTTTATTTAAAACCATTTTATTCCTAAATTAGGGCCACTTTATTGAGGTTCAAGTGACTGATGGAGCGATCTATAGAACTAAAATTCACTGCTATTTCCTCGATCAGGTGAAAAGACATGATTCCATTCTTCATTTATTCCTCATTTTCTTAATACTATTTTGTTTATTGATTCAAATATTAGTCAAGAGTAGTGAAGACTTTGCCAAATGAGAAAAATTACCACATTTTCTATCAAATGTTGGCCGGACTCACACACGACGAGAGAAGTAATTCAACCATTCATTCAAATTAAGCTTTTGGTCTAAAAAATAAACTTATTAAACAGCCAAGCTCAATTTGGAGACTTATTCTGTTCAAAACCTGCGTTATTTGAATCGAGGAAATACTACTCGTAATGAAGAAGAAGACGCCACCAGATTCGAGGCCTGGAAAGTAAGGCCAAACATCTATTATATTATATACTTAATTAAAAATTTTGTTTAGTCGTGTCTATCAGTTCTGGGCATTCCCTTTATGGATGTGGTCAGGGTTTTGGCTGCGGTTCTCCTCCTGGGAAACATTCAGTTCAACGATTCATATAATTTCAACGATTCTAATGATTGTAAAAATAGTTTGAGTAATGAAATCAAAGCCGTCGCCTCTTTGTTGGGAGTTTCCAGTATTTCATTGTTAAGAGGCTTAACCACGAGGACTCATCACAGTATAAGAGGACAACTCCTGAAATCACCTCGAGGATCGAGCGGGGTACTCTATCTTACAGAATATGTTTATTCATTATACAACTTAAATAATTATGGATTGAATTAGGCGTCAGCAACAAGAGATGCGTTGGCCAAAGCTCTCTACTGTCGAACAGTGGCCACAATCATAAGAAGAGCCAATAGTTCTAAACGGATTGGATCGACCTGCGGTACTCTCAGTTCGGACAGTAATGAATCGATTCACAACCAGACTGAGACGGGCAGCCATCACGCCTCCAGCATAGGTCAGTCACATTTCACTCACAATTGTTTGCATTTTAACTAATTTAAGTTAATTTTGTATAATTAAGGCTCAAAAGGCGCCAAATCTTATAAATCAATGAATGTATTGAACTCTGCTGTAAGACACGCCACCGACGGCTTTATTGGTATATTCGATATGTTTGGGTTTGAAGACGCCAAGGTCAGTTCACGACTAACAACTTTTGGTTAATTAATCTAATTGTTGTGATATGTGAACGATAGCCGAGTCATTTGGAACAGCTTTGCATCAATTTGTGCGCCGAAACGATGCAACACTTCTATAACACTCATATATTCAAATCAAGTATTGAGTCCTGTCGTGAAGAAGGGGTCAGATCTGACATTGAGATCGATTACGTGGATAACGTTCCCTGCATTGACTTCATCTCCTCTCTGGTATTATTCAGTTATATCTGAATTGTTAACTCAATTGGTTTATTGTTTCAGAGAACGGGTTTATTCAGTCTATTGGACGCCGAATGTTCTTTGAGGGGTACTCCTGAAGCTTACATCCAGAAAATAAAAGCTCAACACATGACTAACAGTCGATACTTTGATGTGAATCCCAATAAAGAGAAGACGGACCAATTGAACAGTCTATTCGGTATCCGCCACTTTGCTGGTAATGTGGTTTACGACACCAGTTCT
Organism: Punctoribates punctum; assembly: GCA_034698165.1. NCBI lineage: Eukaryota > Metazoa > Arthropoda > Arachnida > Sarcoptiformes > Punctoribatidae > Punctoribates > Punctoribates punctum. Next base: position 2,684 of record JAQGBD010000598.1, on the reverse strand, counting down.
TTCTTGGAATCCAATTCCGACCGATTGAGTGATGACGTGATCGCCATTTTCCACAAGTCTTTGTGTACTTTTGGTTTCGTTAGTCATCTGTTTGGAGTCGAACTCAGATTACTTTATAATAAAGAAACGGTTCCCAGAGGTCTGACATTCCGTATCGCACCGACGGCTCACATCGATCTGCAGAATGGTTTCGAACCGGTATCCACTTTGACTCAAGATTTTCACACCAGACTCGACAATCTTCTGAGAACTTTAGTTCACGCCCGACCCCACTTCATTCGGTTCATCAAAGTAAGAGCAACCTTATAAGCAACATTATAAGCACAGAATTAATGTGAGAAAATTGTTGCAGGCTAACAATCTGGAAAAGTCGGATTATTTCGATAGATCGGCGGTCGTTAAGCAAATCCGTGCGCTTCAGATATTAGAGACCGTCAATCTGATGGCCGGGGGTTTACCGCACAGAATGCGTTTTAAAGCTTTTAACTCACGCTATAGACTGTTAGCGCCCTTCCATTTACTTAAAAGACTCGACGATAAAGCCATCGAAGACAGTAAAGTAAGTGTTCACCAATTTTTTTTAACGATTTTCTTATCATAAAACGAATTTCAACTAAATATTTGAAAACTAATGAATTTGGTTACCTTTCAGTTGATTTTGGAGTGTTTTATTCAAAACCAAAAGAACATTCAACCGGTGTCTGCGGCGTCGACCACTTGGTCTTTGGGAAAGCGACACATCTTCCTAAGTGAAGGCGTTCGACAACAGCTGGAAATGTTGAGAAGTCAAAAGAGAATGATTTCCGCGGCTCTAATTCAGGCCACTTGGAGGGGTTGGAACATGAGGAGGCGCTGGCCGCCCATCAAACAAAATCTGGTGGCTTTAAATGTTGGTCAGAGAAGTAACCCTGTTCAAAACGCTATTTTGGCTAAGCCCCGACCTGTTCCTATAACTGGCACTCCTCCCCCTTTCAATAATACTCAACAAAATCAGCCGAAATCTGTAGACATTTGTGATCAGAACGTAATTCAAGAGACGTGTACTCTATTCGGCATCGATTTGGTATTCATTTCGGTTTTCAATTTGTTTCTCACTTTTAAAAAACTTTTTTCATACAGAATATTCCGCCTCCGGTTCCTCCGAGTAGATCATATACTGTTACAGGAAATGCTAAGTTGGGTTATCCACAAACCAGAATCATTAAAATGGATTATCCAGGTACAAATATTAGAAATATTAGAAGATGAGCTTGCTCATTATCACTAATTATTAAAAGAACAACCATTTAATGAGCAAATATTTGTCCACAGAATCCGGTGCTAAAATGCAGTTAGAAAAGGGTCAAAGAGTGGTAGTGGTGGGCGCCTCCTCTAAAAGAGGACATTTGTTGGTAGAACATAATGAGATTACTCTGAATATTCCGTATCAGTTCCTTGAATTGGTTCCTTCGACTAACCACTTGGCCAGTGGTGGAAATGGTGTCAACATTTGATTTAAGCCTTCGATTCATTTGTTATTTAAAATACATTTCATTCCATTTATTAATTGATTTTTGAATTCAATCAATCATTTGTGCAATAAATCCAATTATTTATATTTACACAAAAAAAAAACGTTTTCCTCAATTCATTCAATTATCAGTAATTAATAATTATGAATAATTAATGACCATGATTATATGTTTAGTAATGTCAATGGGTTTAGCATTCAAGAAATATTTTTATAAAACTATACAAGATTGAAATTATTGATTAAAGTGGCTAGATTCCTGAAAAAATCTCAATAAAGCTTTTGTAAGCAGCAAGCGAGTTTGTTAAATCCCATTGAAATACCGTAATACAGATATTTGATTTTTATTTCAGTTGACTGACATTGGCAAAGTGCCTGGCTGACTAGTGCCTGGCTCACTCACTAATGGAAGTAACTGTTATCTGAATGTATTTAATTATTATGTTCGGTAAAAAACAAATTGTTTATAAATAAAATGAGATAAAAGGGGAATATTATTAGAGATCAGTGTATTTCCAATCTAACAATAATCTGATTTTAATTAAGAGTAAATTTTAATTTAATTTTCATCTTTTAATGAATTAATAGTTAATTAAACTATAATTAGAGTCAAATGACTTGAAAAACGATTTATAATATGAGAGAAAAGGCATAAAGTGTTGTAAAAATGAGATTTATTATGAGTTCCTCTTATGAGCAAAATATTGGTCAATATTAAGGGTTAACCAATACTTGTATGGATATGAGGAACAGTAAATGGTCTGAGAAGTGGTACGAATTGGAGTCATAAAAGTCTGTTAAACAGACAATCGTTTGATAGAGGTTTGAGTCCAATAGAGAGACGAAGCGCTCAAACGTCAGACTTGTTTTGTGAACGAGTCTTGTGTTGAGTGCATATGTCATACAATACAACACAAAATACCCATTGAATTGACTGTTAAGCAAATGGCGGATTAAATGCCAACATATATGCCATCAATTGATTCTCATTTGTTTGGCCGAAGAAAACAACAATCAATACAATTATATTCTCCTCATTACTTAATGTTAATTATGAATATTTTATAAACCATTGTTTGCAAGAGTATTGCTGTTGTGATCACATATTTTCAAACTCAAAACTTAATCAATCAAAACAATGAGAAATATTTCAATACAATTGTCTGACAATCAG
>JAQGBD010000597.1:0-26936 GCA_034698165.1 Punctoribates punctum | reverse complement strand
TCCTTTCAGGAGAGAGAGAGAGAGAGAGAGAGAGAGAGAGAGAGAGAGAGAGAGAGAAATTTAAAGAAGCAAGGCACAAACCTTTGTCAACTTCTTTTATGGTAACTATTTTCATTTATATTAGATTTAGTGAATAGAACAGGATGTGCAAGGGAATCTTGCTTTTTACCCCTCTGAGATCGAAATTTTAACATTGCCATTATTTAGGAGATTGAGACCAACCTAGAAAGAAGTGGATTCCGCTGACCCCCGCCAACCCCGTCAACCTTTTTTGGTTAAATATATTGTCTCGCAGTGAAGAAGCTTAAGTTGCAAACAGTTGACAACTTATTTTAACTTATTTTTATTGATATAGAAAAAAAGCTAAATTTTTTTGGTGTCCAGATTTTCTTGATACAAAATTTTTAGGTTGCTCACTGGGAATGTCCAGTCTAGTTCTTTCCCTCGACAATTTATTTAACAAAAAGCGCTCATTGGTTCCGCTCTCTTATATTCTCGAACACAATTGTCTGATATTTACATTTGTATACTATTAGGTGAATAAGTGATGGCTTAAAAGAAAATAGTTATTTAAATTAATAAACAAAAGGTCTAATGATCTAATGAAAAGCTAGTTTGTTTTGTATCATGGTGATTTTATCCAATTAATTTTAAAGCATCTTCTTTAGAATATTGTTTTTCTAAAATATTGAAGCCCTCCCCTCCCTCTCCCCATTCAAACCAAAAACTTAATAAACTCCGATTTAGAGAAATGTATAGCCATTTAGTTAAGAATTTCTTATGTAAAGAATTTTTACTATATTTTCTATAATATAGAATTTTGCTGTCTTTCAGTTTTGAAGCCCTTCTTAAGCCCGGTTTCAAAATAATAAATCTGTTCAAAAAACATACGAAAGATGTCTAACGAATGACAAATCTCATCAAATTCTACGAATTTATATAACTTCTGAATTTCTCTCTCATTACGGATTGATTTTCATTGACTAATAGGACTGAATGTCGGTTCCCTAAACTCAATGAAACGGAAGAACATATGAGAGGACCAAAAATTGACAATTTTATTATCGATAAATTGAAGACATTTTTCCAGTCGTAAGTCAAGTCTGAAGAATACTTCCGCCGAATCAATGTTTGACTCATCAAACCCTCCCTTTAGATGAAAGCCCATCTACTAATTCAAAGAAAAGTCTCATAATTAGCCCCCAATCGTACTCTTTTTTTAAAACAATGAATTAAATTTGAGTTTAGTGGACAGGACTCAGAATGGATACTAAGTTTGAATAGATTTTGATTTAAATGTTTTGAATTTATTTATAATTATATTTAGGATTTAACTCATATTTCATATATTATTCTCTTTGAAAATACATTTAGATTTGTATTTAAAGGCGATTAAGTAATGAACAAAAGAGTGATAAAGAGAAGAGTTTTGCTCAGAATTAACATTATTTAAGATAGTATTTCCTTCACCTAAATTACAAGACTTTCTTTGAGCCGTTTTTCACATTTTATTTGAATTCTTTGACTTCTAATCAATTGAAAAAAATAGCGAATCGATAATAATTTGTATAATAATTATAATAATTTGTAAATTCTTTTAAAATAATAATTGAAATGATTTGTTAGAAATGCGTTTAAAACACAATAATAACGGGATTTGTGGCACAATTAGGAAATTTGTTTAAAAACTAATCAAATGATAAAATTATATAAAATGAAAATCAAAAATACATTGAATGCCATCGAAATGAAAACGAAATGCAAACAAAGACTGCCATCAAATGATCGAAACGCGAAAGAGATAACAAATGACTGACTGATGAAAACCAATCACTGGATCGACGACTGCTGTTGTATTTCTATTTTCTCGACAGTCATGTCGGGGTTCATCATAGTTGCCTCCTGTATGGCGTCGGCCAGTGCCCGGTCGTGATCTATTGGGTCGCCATCACTTTGAATCGTTATTTTCTGCTCAACCCTGGTCTCGACGACGCCGTCCTTTTCCATCTTATACTAGAATTCAATTGCAATCTAAGCAAAAGTCAGTTATGAAGAGCTCTCATACCGTAATTGTTTCGACGGTTCGGGTTTTTGATGAAATGGTTTGCGAACTGATGACATCCCCCACCGGAGCTGCCGCGCCGTTCGTTGGAGAAGTGCCGGCGCTGTTTTCGTTAGCAAATTGTGGGGGTGGGGGAGGAGTGGCTGCACTTAAATTCATTGCAGAAATGGGCGAAGTTTGCGAATCGAGAGAATGCTGTTTAGATGTCGGCTGAAAAACAGAATAATTGGTCACAAATAAAAGAGACGACGAAAATGAATTACCCTGGTCTCGGTGTAGGCAACTTTTCTGGTCTCAGTAGCGATGACAGGAACAGATTTGGTTGGAAGTGGACTTTGTTGAGCACTGGGACTGTATTTGATCTTTTCAGTCTTGACAATCGGCGCCACCTCTTCGGCCGTTCCACTGACTAAACGAGTGTTTTGTGATATCTGTTTAGACATTGACTTCTCCTCCTCTACTGTTGTACTCGTCTTCTTCGATGAATGGATACCTCGTTCGTGACTCTTCTCTTCACCAGAAGAATGCTTTTTGGAAATTGAAGAGATTGAAGACGAGACCGATTTGGATGACTCCTGAACGTTGGGATAACCGGTTTGTGGTGACCTTTGGCTTCTCTTAGATTTTTCGGACATCTGTGGCGTTGAAAACACAATTATTTTAAGTAAAGTAATTGAAAACAATAATAAATCAAATGAGGGAAAGGATAAGCGATTAAATCAGAGCATAATTAGTGACAGCATTTGAAGCGGAGAAGAGTTAATGAGTTATTTGAGTGCAAAAGATTTGATGACTTTTGAGTCATTAATGCATTTGTGATACCGAATCTGCAGTTGAAGTACGGGTTTTAGTTGCGGCGGACGGCACGACACCGATTATTACCGGCTTTGAAGTAGAGATCGATCCTAATATATGAGGTTCGAGGACTTCCTCCATCTCTTCGACAGTCCCGTCAGCGTTGGTGACCACTCGTTTACGACTGGCGTGAGTTATCTTAGGGCCAGTCGGCTGAGCGCTAACTATACGACTCTTTTCAGGTGTTTTATCAGTTCTGATCGTTTTGGGGATAACTTTGACAGGACTCGCAGTAATAGTCGGGTCCTGTTTGACGGCCTCCCGTTCGTACTCATCCATACTACTGCCTGACGATACCGATGAAGCACTTGAACTGGACTCAAGTTTTGAGTCTTTTGATTGACGAGATGTTCGGCCCGTCTCTATTGATTTCGGTGATGTTTGGGATAATACTTTTGATTTGGAGGGAATGCCTGTCTTTTCTCTATATTTTTCTCTATCACTCGAAACACTTTCCAATTGGACCAAAGTTGGGGACGACTTCACCGGCAGTTTCGACTGCTTTGGAGCTGCGATTAAAGTCTGACCAATAGGTAGACCCTTATCCCTCACTTGCATTTTTGTGCGTTCAATAGCTGTGGTGTCCTTTGACGGCACAAATGATTTGTCCTTTGGTTGAGTCGGAGATTTCATCCGAGCGTCACTCGGAATGGGCTGAGACTTATCGGCTGATCTCTCTTTTTCTGGAGGTTTGTAAGTGAAAGCCAGTCCTGTCATACGTTTAGATGAAGGAGAGGGTAAATCATCTTTAGATATGGGAGAGATATCCCCACCAGAAGCGTTTCCTTTCCTCTCCATATAAGTGAATCCATGATCTCTAGGACTGTATGGACGACGGGATTCGGAGTCATCTTCGGTGACATAAGTATATTCTTTGACAAATGCAGAACCGGCCGGCTTTAGATCAAATTGTTGGGCAGCTTTACCCTTAGGGGTACTCGTCATAGGGCTCTCCGAAATCTTTTTATTGGTTTCATTGAGAAACTCTTCTCTTTTTGTTGGCGTTACTTTAGATTTGGGAGAAGTGTAACTCTCTTTAGCTGTTGTAATGGCTGACGGTTTGCCCGCAAATCGCTATTATTTAGCAATTAGTTCAACAAAACATTTGCAAAACGAACGCAATAATCACCAAATGGTTGTCATGCAGTCGAAGACATTCGACATAAAAACAAAAACAAAATCAAATCAAATGACATGCAATCGATATATCAATACATTTGAGAACAGAATGTATAACAAAATGATGACAAACCTCTTCGTTGTATTTGGAGTCCATTTCAGGTATGACAGGACTCTTACTCGTGGGTCTGTCTATAGGACTCCTGCGGTCTTTATCTAAAGGACTTCGTCGCTGCTCTTCAATGCGCTTCATTTCCATCGGGGGAAGTACTGCAACGCCTCCAATCGGTCGCCTATACTTTCTTTCTGATTCTTCGCCTCCAGAATCGAGGGAAGGAGTTTTACCTCCGATACTCTCCGGAGTGGTCACTGTTGTTGAAGAGATACCAGTGCCAGAGCGGACCTTATCGTCACGACTCGAGCGATCGGAATCATAAACTCTATTCGGACCTAAATTTAAGATATGATTAGTTTTTCAATTCACTCATAAAAATAGAAACAAAACGAAAAAACAATTAATATGTGAGGCAAGAGATTAAAGGGTGAGTGCTGTGCTCTTATTCGTACCTGAAATGGTCCGACTCTTAGACTCGTCGGTTCGCAATTCTACAGGAGTTCTATACCTCTCATAACCAAAAGCTATTTCGATATAATTTTAAAATAAACGAAATAAAAACAAAATCAAAATTGAGTGCAAAACAAAAGTGAAATCTAAATAAAAATTAAAATACAAAGCATTTGGTATAACATTAATTGAAGGGAAGACATACCTCCGTCCATACTTCTTGTGGTAAGTCTTCTATTGCTAAGAGTTCTTTGGAAGTTAAGGGGTGGCCTATCGATGAGTGCACTGGACATTCGTGTTTGGTAATGAGTTTTTCCCGAATAACGGAATTTGGACCCAAAGCGAGGCAGAAATAGTTTCTGTTTAGGCGGCGGTTCGGGTGTCATAAGTCTGTGTTTCAAATCCAAGTGATTAGACATCAAAGTGAATCAATAGAGTAAGTCATACCTGAAAAACGTGTGGTGTTCTACACATGTCTTCCAAAGACGTTTGGCTGCCTTATGGTTGGCCAGTTTGAAGCCAATTGTGCTCTCGTATTGTTCGAATTCCCCTGGTCGTATTTTTATATAAAAATTATTCCTTTTGTAGGATATTTTGAGAATCTTAGGCCACGCGAAACGATTTATTCGAAGCCTATCCCTATAAACGAGAAGACCTGAGGCACAGACGCCCATCATTATGTCGACACCGGCCGAGTCTTTTGCCTGATGCAGGTCCACCCCATACATAGCCAACTTTTTAGCGTTTTCCAAGTACTGTAGCTCAGAGTCGGCTGATGTCTGTCCTCTGTGTTGTTTATGAAGTTCGCAGACTTTCTCTTCTAATTCGTGCGTCTGATTCGGGGCGAATCGAAACTCAGACAAATAGTTGGGTCCCATTTCTTCGGGTTCATAGTCTCCCAGTTCTGATTGAGCCAAATATGAGCCCAACATTGCATGAGTAACGAAAGAACAGGGAAGACGTCCCGAGAGTATGTCGTTTCGGATTTGTAAACATAACATATATCTATTCAAACGAAACTCATTTAAACTCAAATAACAAAATGATTTACTCAAACCGAGTAATATCTTCTTGGAGTTGTGTCGGGTCAGGCGGGTAGAACTTGACCTCGAAGTTGAAAATCCAGGGTAAGTCTGAAATTATATTATACCTCAAATATAGAAATTCTTTATTTTCTAAATTTTTACTTTGAATTTGTTTTCCAATCCTTTTATCCAAATTAAGCCAATTCTGAAAAGGAAACAAATGAGACCAATAATGAGATAGAGTGGAGCCTACCCTCGCCTCCTCGTGATCCCTATACGACAACCCGAAGTAGTCTTTCTCTAAAAGACTCAAATGTTCGCAAACTCTGTCGAATAATTCTCCGGCTTTTGTTCTTCTCTTTTGATATTAAATCAGAGAAAAACGGTTAAAATGTTTAAACCATTGGAAACGAAGTAGACTTACATTCACTTGACTTTCATATTCTGTGCCGTCGAGAAGAATCACTTTACAGGTGGTATCCTTTGTATTCAAATTAGTGGCAGATCTGGGCTTTCGTTTCTTGGTTTTGGGGCCGTTGTCTACAGTCATTTCGACTGTCGAGGCCTCAGACTTCTGTTCAATGGAATCGCCCTCTGCCATACCGTTCCCTATGAGGAACAACAGTCAAGAATTTTATAATTTTTCACGTTTTTGTCAAAATCAAAAGCATCTAAAAAACAAAATAATAATAATAATAATAAATAACTGTTTTTGGGTTTGAACAGAGATTCGGAATAAATTAGTGGTTCCAACAAATATCAAAAGTTTGTGAACTTGTAATTCGTTTGTTAATAATAATAATAATAACCAACAGAATAAGGGATGCCTTTAATGATGAGATTTAAGACATTAAGGAAATGAATAGCTTTTAGTGTTTTTATGGCATAAAAAGCATAAAAATTGAACGAAAAATAAATCCTTCGAATAGCCGTCAACTCCACCAAAACCCTCGGATTTCTTGTTAAACAACTTTTAGTTAACAATTACTGAAGTGACGGATATTTTGTCTGATATTGTAATCGAAATAAATTTAGATATGATTTGATTTAAACATAATTTTATTATCACAGGTTTGTCGACAATTCAATCAAAAAGCAACGAATAAAAGTTCACTCAATTGGAAACTGATTTAAATGAATAGAAAATGGTTTCGAGTCTTAGTTTTGATTATAATCTTGGTTTTCACAGATTGTATTAATTTATTCCGAAATTCAGATTTGTTTTGTTTGCGGTCTTTAAGTGTATCTCAAATGTTCCGTAAATACAAATAAAGGTAAAGATTCACGAAATAGCCTTAAGATAAAGAACAGGTCATGAAATGTATACTTATTATTATAGATGAAACCAATGTTTGTATTTCTTAAAAAACAGTTAAATCGAAAAAAAATAATTTAAAATTCATTTAAAAAAACTAATAATCAAAATGTTATACAATTTTCCAAACAAATTGAGATAACATTTGGTTTGATTCAAATTATTTTTTGTCGACAGACTATTAATGAGTTCTCCCCAAAGAATACCACAAAAAACATGAGATGGTAACCACCTAATCGATGATCCAGATAATTTGAAAAGCATCGCACAACATAATGTGTTTAACTAAGTTGTTATACTTGTTATTCAAATCAATTAGAAAAGAATTGATGGACAAGTTTTTGTTAAAATAATTAATTTGAAATAAAGAGTAAAACTCGAGCCTAACTACCGGTTCAACTGAATAAACATCAGAGAAGTATTCCAAATACTATACAAATGAAAGACAGAGGGCTTTGCATTTAAAGTACTATTAAAGAGCAAAGAAGTGGAGAAATCATTAATTGTTTGATAGCACGCAAAGGGCTATACAAAGAATTTATGTTTGAGAACCACCCGTTCCGAGTTGGACGCACTGATATAACGGATGGAAGTGCCAGTCCACTCATTGATAGACCTGTGCTATGGATGGATATACGCTATGATGAACTGACACAATAAACAATACAATCTATTCGACGTATAATTATATATTGGAGTTTAGAAACGGCTTTTATCACACATTTTATCTGAAAATTTCACATATTTTTGTACAAAAAAAAAATAGATTCCAACCATTGATAGGAATAGTTGTGAGTTATTCTAATTTATATGACAATCGGTGGTGAGATATGAGTTGACTTTGAATTTTATATCCAATCAATAGTTGGGTTTAATGATCACAAATCACTTTTGATGACTTCTCTGACAATATTCTTAAGCTTTCAAAGCGTTTCAAGTTTTACATGAAAAGCACGTCTCACATAAAAATTAATGAAATTAGAGCTTCCACAGAGCACAGGATGAACAAGGTGACTGTCAACTTATTCATCTAAAACTGTTAGACATATCGTGAATATGAATAATGAATTTAAATCCAAATTAATTATGAAATAAATAATTAATTGACACGAATATGCTGTCCGTTATTCCACTCATTAAAAATCAAATAATTATTTACTAAATGAGATAATTGTCTATTAAATAGAAGTAAATCATTGCGGAAGTCAACCATTCATAAGAAGTGAGTCAATTGGTTATTGAAATCGAGACACAAATTGAAAATAAACTCAGAATTCAATTACAGACATATTTTGTGAACATTTGATTCAATCAATTGATTTGAATCTTTTGAAATCGTTTTGAATTGAATTTTTAGACATCTCTTGGATTTAATCATAAGTTATTTGAAATGATTGCACAATATATTAGACAATCATTATTCTTGGAAAAACATCTCAAACCAAAAGAGAATATTTGGATTCAAATCTCTCGAAAACAACCCAATTATTAGACTTTTTTTTAAGAAATGGTTGTTTGGATACGGATTCCGTTCCTTTAACTGTTATACTCAATAGTTTTGTTAAGTTAGTAAACTTAAGTAGATTATAAGTTTGAACACTATATCAATGACTCAATTAATATGTTTAACAGTTTATTTAGAGAGATAACTCAAGTGGATCAAGGAGATTTCAAATCAAAACAAAGTTAATCCTCAAAATGAGTCATTGTCTCAATTGTTGGCCAATTATAAGGATTAGATCATAATTAGAAGATTGAAATTTTCAGACAAAATAGATTTTTATAGGAAATAATTGACTGAAAATTGCGCTTTTGATTAACATTTGATTAGAGGAGTAATTACTCGATGAATAACAATAGAGGAAGTGAAACATTCCAATTAAATGATTGGCAATAAGTGCTTGGTCATCTAATTATTTTTCAAGTTTAAAATAAAAATCGATTAAATGGTAATAAACATCGATTTGTACTAAAAGACTATTTGAGAGAAAATTGAATTGAATTGAAGCCAATGTTTTGAGAGGACATTGACTGCGATAAACATCAATACATTTGTTTAGTTTGTATTCAAATGTTTTCGATTCAAAACAATTATTAATTTTCATCTTTAATAGAATCAAACGGAAAGAGATTTCTTATATTTTGTATTTAAAGTGAAGCTTAAAATTGTTTTTTTGTGTAAATTATTTTCGTGAAGTTTGAGAGGATTTGATGATAAAGATGAAGACCTGAGTGACTAATGGACGACAAGTTGTCAAACGAGTCAATAATAGACGAAATGACAAAATCATTACAATTATTGTGACCTAAAGTTGACGTCTATTTGTCAATCAATCATCACTTTTAGTGGTGTTTATAATGAAGTATCAGTTGTTAAAAGTGTGAATCAGGTCTAATGGAAAGGGCGTATGCCTTGTGTTCAATGCATTGATATTGCATTAGATGGCAATTGCAAGGAATGGATGAGAGCTCACACCTCGCAGTCATGGCTGCAGTCATTCACTATTTCTCCAATTTATTTATCTCTAGGTATCGATAAACTCAATAATCATTTGATATAAAATCGATTTTTTAATTATCTATGATTTTGATTAAATAAAGTTTGAAATTCTCACCCGTTTTGAAGTTAACTGTTTTTTGATTAAAGGAGAGGTTGTGTTCACACAATCACTGACTGACAGAAACTGTTGGTTCACTCAAAACTCTGTTTACGATATAAACATTACTCAAACATTACTCACTCCAAACACATACCTCCACACAGAGGGCACCACTTCATTACATAATCAGATAACACCCGAAAAACACATTTAATACAAAATAATCTAATTTCAATTCAAACTACTCTTACAAAACATTAGTTGTTAAAGTAAGCAAGCTCACCTGAGGGAGCTCACCCCACCCCACCCCACCCCTCACTCTATTGAAACAATTATCCCAATCTCTGGGCATAGAATTATTCTATTAAACCATAGCTTAAGGAACCCGTAATTCTTTTAATGGAGAGTTGACTATCAGATTGTCTCTCATCTGATAAACCATTTATTATATCATTTAGTGGTTAATTAATTTAAACTTTTCGTATTTAATGAGAGGATCAACCCTTTGCTAAATGAGATAATCCGATGAAATAATAGAAAAAACGATTAATTTTTTAATTCAAACATTTATTAAATGTGTTGTAAAGCAAAGCCGTATCTACGGGTCTGCGATCGTGACCTCGACATCAACTCCGGGGTCGATACTGATGGACGTCACCTGTTTTACTGTCTCTGAAGAACTTCTCAGATCAATAACTCTCTTATGAATTCTCATCTGAAAGCGATCCCATGTCTTAGAGCCTTCACCACAAGGGGTCTTACGAGTGGTAATGCGAAGAGTTTTGGTCGGGAGTCTGACCGGTCCGTTCACCTGAAGCTTCTTGTCTTTGGCTCCTTTGATGAGTTCCGCACAAACTATAAGACAAACGTTTGAATCCTTTTCAATAAACATTAGAAACAAACCCTTTTCCAGACTCTTGACATTAGGTGAGGTCAGAGTGATTCGGATTCGATGGATCTGAACCTGAGTTTCTTCAACTCCCGGTTTGTTTGGGTCGGGCTTTGCATACGATGACGACTAAAACCAATCAATAAAATCAAATTAATATCTAAACCTCTTGAGTCATGTCCTCTGTCGACAACACTTACCATTGTTTTAATAATTTGAATCCTTTCCGATCGAGAATAGTATATAAAACCAGCGCTGAATCGGAATCAGTTGTGGATTAAAATTTGATTTCAATCACATGGAGTGACACCAAAACGGAAAGGAAAGGGAAGTCCTTTCCTTGACTTCAGTTATACTCCGAGAGAGACATCTATTGACAGCTTTTGCTTAAAAGCATTTGTTTTTCGGTAAAATTTGAAATTTTGTTTGAATTGTGATTTATTTTAATAATAATAACAATAATGTCTTCGGCGGTTAATCCATTGAATATGATTTGCCATCAAATGATCTAATGATCTAATCATTTGAGTTTTGACATCAATTTGTCAGAAATGAATAAAAGAGAGAATAAGAGTGAAAGCAAACGTCACTTCAAAGTGTAAGACAATTGAAAACTTTGGATCTGTTTTTAATCTTTTTGGTTCATCTCTTCAGATGTCATCAAAATCTTTGTATTTCTCAAATCAATTTCCAAAAGGAATCATTTGTCGTGAGTTTTATTCAGACAATCAATTGATTGGTATTTAAATATGATTTATATCCAGGGTTTGGTTGAATTGCATATAATCTGTCAAAAGGATGACTTGAAAAGGATTAAAATCAATTCAAAACAGTCCCGAATATATAGGGTTTGTATGATCTATGGCTCCGAGGATCAGATCAAAGAATGTACGTTCACTTATTCTGACCCAACACTTGAGATCTGTCAGACGGACGCAAAACAGAGAAATTTGGACCACTTTTCGAGTTCTCACTTATCGGTTGTCCACAGCGTAGACCCCGATCGAGGAAATGGGGAACTCATTGTGGAAATACCTCAAGACGTTCCCGAAATAATTAGTTATGTTAAGGAACGCAAAGTTATTCGCCTTCACATAGAGTTCGCAGTGGAGAGACCTAAAGGAGGCGTACAGTTTGTTGTCCCGCAAAGTGAGGGCACATTAGCGGAAAGGGGGGCCCATATGTTCACTTATCGCTATGAAAACTCGAACCGACTCTGGTTTCCTTGTGTTGACTCATACAGTGAAGTCTGCAGTTGGAGAATGGAGTTCACTGTCGACCTCAATATGGTTGCCATCAGTTGTGGGGAACTCATCGAAACGGTGTTCACTCCCGACAACAAGAAGAAGACATATCACTATTGTTTGTCGACACCAACGGCAGCCTCTAATATAGCGCTGGCTGTGGGACCCTTTGAAATAATGGTCGACCCTTTCATGCATGAGGTGACGCACTTCTGTTTGCCTCACTTACTGCCTCTGCTTCGGGACACCTGTAGTTTCCTTCACGAGGCCTTCGAGTTCTACGAAGAGCTCCTTTCCAGTCGTTATCCCTATACCTGTTATAAACAGGTATTTGTTGACGAGTCGTACGAAGAATCGCAGACTTTCGCCACAATGACTATACTCTCTACAAATCTGTTGCATTCGCGACATATTATCGATCAAACGTATGCCACCCGTCGAGTGCTATCCCTCGCAATCGCAGAGCAGTTCTTCGGTTGCTTCATAACAATGCAGTCGTGGTCTGACGCGTGGCTCACGAGAGGTATTTCCCAATTCCTTGCGTCGCAATACTATAAGAAAGCGTTCGGTAATAATGAATATCGATTTGATTTATACCATCAGTTGAAAGATGTTATTAAATATGAACAGAAGTACAGAGGAGTAGTATTAGACCCTTCCCTTCAATCCTCCAATGAGTCGAATGCCTTTTATTTTCCAATCAAACACTTGCACACCATATCTCCTCTCTATGATGACGCCCACCAAAAGAAGAGCCATTTAGTGATCCGAATGCTTGAGAACTATTTGGGCCGCGAATTACTTCTTCAGGTGTTCAATAAGTTGCTGTCTCTGGCCATTAACGCCGCACCGCAGAAGTTTTCTGCAAACGTTTGGTTCAATTTCATGATATCGACGAATAGTTTCATCTGGGCCATTTCCACCGTCACCGGTAAAAACATTGACACATTCCTGAAGCAATGGGTTTATGAGGGCGGCCATGCTAAGTTCAATGGATCCTTTGTCTTCAACCGCAAGAGGAATACTGTCGAACTTGAGATCAAACAATCGGACATCGGTTCCACAGGAATCAAAAGATATGTCGTATGTATTGTTCAGTCTTTGATTTCAAATCTAATTCATCTCTAATTGAAGGGACCCCTCGTTGTGACGGTCCAGGAATTGGACGGCACTTTCAAACATCCCGTTCAGATTGAGGACAACATAACCAAACACGACCTGACCTGTCATTCAAAGAGCAGAAGAAACAAAAAGAAAAAGATCCCGCTCTGCACCGGAGAGGAAGTCGATATGGATTTGAGTGCAATGGAGTAATAATTTTAGTTTAAAATATTTAAAACTCTTTTGTAATGTCTGTCAACAGTCTGTCAACACATCCAATGTTTTTCCATTAATTCAGAGCAGAAAATCATTTTCAACACATTTAATGTTTGCTTTAATTTCAGCGCTGATTCACCTGTCCTTTGGATAAGAATAGACCCGGAGATGCAATTGCTCCGCGAGGTTGTGCTCGAACAGCCTGACTATCAATGGCAGTACCAGTTGCGCTTCGAAAGGGATGTTATGGCGCAGATGGATGTCATTCACTTCATCGATAGATTCAGTACTCCTCAAACGCGTAACGCTCTGACAGACACTATAAACAACGAGCAGTGCTATTATAGAGTGCGGTGTGCGGCCACTCTTTGTCTTCGGAAAGTGGCAAATAAAATGGCCAACTCTTGGACGGGGCCGCCCGCTATGTTAAGCATATTTCGAAAGCTCTTTGGCTCTCATTCCTGTCCGCATATTATAAAACTGAACAACTTTTCGAAGTTTCAGCACTACTTCCTGCAGAAGACAATGCCCCTCTCAATGGCCGGCCTGAGGAACATCCACGGCCTCTGTCCTCCAGAAGTGATAAAGTTTTTGTTGGATTTGTTTAAATATAACGATAATATCAAAAACAAGTTCTCTGACAACTACTACAGAGCAGCACTGGTCGACGCCTTGAGTGAAACGGTCACTCCAGTAATCAGTGCAGTACAACAGTTCACTCCCGACGCCCTCTCGTCAGACACGAAATGCATTTTGGAAGAGATAACCCGTTATTTAAATTTAGACAAACTGTTGCCCTGTTATCGGTTTACGGTTACAGTGAGTTGTCTTCAGGCGATCCGTCACTTGCAAAAGATGGGTCACTTGCCCTCCAATCCCAAGTTCTTCCGCGAGTATGCACTTAACGGGGTCTTTATAGATGTCCGCAAAGCAGCCCTTAAAGCCCTCATCGATATAACTAAGTCTGAAGTGAGAAGAGATGATTTGGATTTCCTCTTGGATTTGGTTGAGAACGAACCCATCCCTTCGATCCGGTTATTCATTTTGAAGCAATTGGTCAAAAACCCTCCATTCGAGAGACATCAACAAAACATATTGAATACCGAAGATCTGGTCGACCGGTTGTGGCGTCTCATAAATTCAAACCTATCTTATGACTCGAGACTTAGGTCTGCTGTCGTTGATCTCTATTATACATTGTATGGAAGGGGACGTCCCTCCTGTTTGCCTAAACCCGAGGTAATTATATTTGATTTCTATTATTTCTCGAATGAAAATATTTTCCTCTAGTTTTCGGTGGTTTTGAATCTAAAGGAGAAGAAAGTCAGTTCAGGACTGGTATCCGACGACTTGACTGTAATTATTTGTTTCCTTTTGTTTGAAGAGATTTTAAATCAATGTTTAAGTTACAGGACTCGAAAATGGAGGTCCAAAACGATTTGAATGAATCCAAAGAGACGGAGAAGTCTTTCAATGATATAGAAATGGTTTCTTCCGAAAGACTTTTCGATGAATTGGTTATTATTTTACTTATAATTTATTTCAAATATTATTTCAATTAATTAAATGTTTTTAATTAAAAGATAAACGATTCGAAGCGAACAGAATTGAGTGAACCGAGCAATGAGAACATCACCACAACTGAGTTATCCCCAGAAATCAGTTCACAAAATGTTGTGGACATCACTCAGACAAGTAATGAAGACATAGATATGCCGTCTGTGCCGCCAAATCCACCCGAACTCATACCAGAGCCCACTCCTCAACGTATAAGTCCTCTTCCAATTGGAGTGCTCTCCCAAATGTCGTCGCCGTCGACCTCTCAGTCTAAAGACAAGGAAAAGGATAAATCGAAAAAGGAGTCGAAGAAGGATAGAGACGAACACTCGAAGGCACACAAAGACAAAAAGAAAAAGAAGAAAAAACATAAACACAAGACTAAACACAAACATAAAGACAAAGACAAAGACAAACACCATTCCGACAAAGACAGACACTCACACGACAGGAGTTCGGGGGGCAGTACTAATGCCTCTCCCGTCAAGTTCTCATAGATTTCTATTTTTTATTTTATTATAAAAGATTTGAATTGATTTCATTGAATTTCATCAATAAATGTGTAAAATATTTGTCCCGACAAAGGGATCAATGGATTTAAATCTTAATTTATTAAATGATAAGTTATTCTGTGCCCAGATTTGGTGGGGGATAGAGTCTGAGTGAGTGTGTGTCTGACTGTGTGTCTGTCTGTGCGCCAAATGTATGAATGTTTTAAAATGAGAGCCAAAAGAGATTTGTTTACACAACTTGTGATGCAATTGAATGCCATCTAATGGTTGGATGTGATGTTTGGTCTATATTTGTATACAATGGGGAGAGAGTGTCGTCCCCATAGAGTGTTCCCATAGAGAGGCCATAGTCTGTGAGCTCTGTCTCGAGTCCGTACGTGTGCTGCGAGTGTTGAGCGCATGACTTGTATTGCAAATGGCTGTCGATGTTATTGTTCATCAATATCTATGGCGAACGTCAGAGGCATAAAATCATGCCAACCATCAGATCATGTGAAGGTAGGACATTCTCTCACACAACGATGACCACCGATGGTCACCGCCTCCGCCCGACTTAACCTTTGCGGTCGATTTCAAAACTGGTCTGTCGTTTGAAAATAGCATTCGTTTCATTGCCTTAACTCTTATTGGCTTCAAATCACTTTCGCCTCAAAATTGATGTCTATTTCAGTTTATTTTCAATTTTAATTCAATTGGTTTTAGTTTACGAATACTTTTTCCCCAATATTTTCAAATCATTTCTCACTTTTCCTCACATTTTGTTTATTTATTTATTTATGTTTTCATAGTTTTTAAGTTATTATCGAAAGAAGTAATCAAATGAGAAGTGCTTTACTTAAACCCATTTTCCTAAACATATTTACAATTATTTTATTTTTAAAAACAATTGGTTTTGAAATCACAGCAAAAGTTTTGTTCATTTATTTCCATCAAATTTGTGCCGAAAACAGTTTCGACATTAGTTTTGTCGAATAATTTTCCGAAAATTTGTTCAAACATTTGATTGGTTTTGATTTGCAGATCAAATCTGATAAGAATTAAGAGTTTTATTCAAATTGAGTTTTTCTGCAAAACAAATATCAAGAATCATATAAACCATGAATTTTATGAATTTGAAAGATATTAATGGATGTGTTGTTTATTTGTGATGTAAGGCATGGATGTCTCAGCAGATGATCCAGACTTAGCCAAAACAGTGTTGACATGTGAGGGCGATCTCAGAGACCCGGCCTTTCCCAACAGATTGACACAAATCATATGCAAACTTAAACGACTTGTTTCAGACGGTATGTCATCTTTCAAATCAAAGTCAAACCAATCACTCAATTATCGATTAATTGCTTTTCAGACAACAAAAAGCCATTTCAGGTGACGAAAGTCGAGCCCTGGAATAGTGTTCGGGTGACTTTCAATATACCTCGAAATGCCGCTCAAAGACTCAGACAATTGGCTCAAAGGGGAGACAACACCTTACGAGAGATGGGGATACTCTCCGTTCAGATAGAAGGCGATCAGGTATTCCTTTCGTTACACCCTTAACATTATTTATATCGGCCTTAACTCAACCAACAGGTGATAACCCTAACTCTGGCCAACAATTTCGATGAGAGTCGGCAACAATTAGTGGTCGTGAAGTCCAACGAAAGTGTGGCCAACAGTGTCGGTGTCGTCACATCGTCTGCAGTGAACTCTTCAATAAATATAAACAGCAGTGAATTGACTGTGAATTTCAATAACACAAACAGTTTGACCCCCAATAGTGTGTCTGTCGTCTCAAACAATGACTTAATTGGTTCGCCTTCTATCGGATCCAGTGTTGAGATAACGCGTAAAAATATAGCACAATATTTGAGTCAACCCCATATCGATGTGGTCAACACAGCCGTTACCAGTGCTGACTCCATCAGTGATCGACTGCCGACATTTGTGTCGCCTAATGTGGTGGCGCCGATCAATACAGAGCCGATTCCTTTTTTAAATTCGAGCTCTACTACTGTGACATCACAGCTCTCGACTAGTGTTTCAACGACCAGCACATGTAGTGTAAGCACCAGCGCAGGCACTCGTCTGTCTGCCGTCACCTCTGCGCCAAACAGTCTGCGTGACGTTCAGTCAAACTATGGTCTGTTCCCATTCGCAAGTATGCAACACTCCTATCAGGCAATGCATACGAAGCACTTCACACCAGTTCAACGGCTAAATCAAACGATTACGACATCCGTTCCCTTAAGTCAGACCACAATTCAGTCGACTATCGCTGGTATTACATCTGCGGCGGCGACCGTCAGCTCAACCATCACTTCATCAAATAGACCTCAACCGACGACCACTAGAGATGCAAAGAATATCAAAGTGTGTCCTCCCGTATCGTCACCGCACTCCCTCCCAACACAACCCTCTCAAACACATCCGCAACCATCACATCAAAAGGCATTATCGTCAGCATCACAAGCGGTCAGTCAGACCGCTGCCAACAACCAGAGCAGTGCCTCAGCCAATGTTGCGCTGACGAGCCCTCTTCTGGTCAACCTCTTGCAAAGTGATGCCACCACAGGCCATATGAAGGGCTCCACTGTCCAGCCCTCGACTCTCACTCAAATCAACGCAACCCATGATTTGACACAAAAGAGAAAAGTTCGTAAAATTAGTCGAAAATCGAAAGACAAGAGCGAACCCGAAAGCACTCAACCCTCTGATTCTATTTCTGTCACTCCGTTACTATCGAATGCACAGACGTCGCTACTGACGACTTCCTCATCACAAAAACACTTGCCGTCCAATTCATTGCCACAACAGTCAGGAATTGATCCACAAATGCAAACGCAGTCGACGTTTAATATATCAAATATTTCTCCGCATTTAATAAGCATTCCTTTGAACACAATGTCCAGGTATGAGATGTCTGTCTGTCTGTCTGTCTGTCCCTTTCTTTCAAATATTAATTAACAATATTTTTCAGATTCCCTTCAATACATCCCGAAGCCCAGGGACAGCCGCAAGTGGTCAGAGCTGGTCAACTGCCACTGCGGTCTCAATTATCTCGACCTCAAATCTCTGCGACAAAAGTGGGTTCCCCTTCAATAGCTATGACTTCACTGCACAAATCAATATTCGTAACTACGAGTCAAGAATTGAGTTCCAAACCCTACCCGACACCGACCACACACTCGAAGCCAATTGTTGAGCAAAAGTCTAGTCCTAACCCGAACTCTGCCAACAATAAAGCCGTCACTTCTGGTAGCGAATCAAATGCAGTGTTTTCTTCGCCGCCTCCGTCCAGAATGACCGGCAAAACAAAACATCTGATAAACCCTTTTACTGGTCTTTTGGAACCGATGCTCAGCGATGAGGAAGAAGAGGACCGACCATCGCCTGCCACCCTATTCCCAGAACTTGACGCCGGATCTGATGTCGGCGGCAATTCAGAGCGGAGTCTATCCGACACCGGCAGTAATGGCAAAGAAAATAATCACTCATCAGATACGGACTCTGGATTGGGAAAGTCTGGAACGGATGTATCGTCGCAATCGTCTATAGATGTGGGGAACGGATGCAATACTCCGACACATTCTAAAGAAACGACTTCTAAATTAATTGATTGCAAGTCTTCGAGTGATTCGACGACAGAGAGACTCAAACTTAAAGTGAAAATCGAAGCAAAGAATGAGTGCCTAAAAGGAGACATCAATGCGAACACCTCTTCATCGAACTCACCGTTTCCTTCGCGCAGTCATTACAATAAACAAAAGTCAAGCGAATCATCGAATTCATCGTCAAATACATATACATCTCCAACAGATGCCAACCCGCCAGTGATGGCTGAACCCCGTGTCCCTCCTCTCCATATCTCTATCCGTGGGCCCAACTCTGCTGTTGTTGTCTCCAATCGGAGGGAGAGTACGAGTGAACTCGAAATGAAGACCAATGTTTCAAAGAAGGCCAGAGGTGTTCGGACGGCGCGTGCGATGTCTGTGGAATCAGGTTTGGGGACCGAATGTACAAATTTGAATAAAAACCAAAGAAAAAAATTGCAAAGAGAACAGCGCTTCCTCTCCGGGGGAGGGATCGTCACCTCTGCTCTGTCTGCCTGTGCCTCTCCACCCAGTGTCGAGTCAATAGTCGATTTAAATCAAACTCTGAGTGATTCCTCATTTACAGGTCTGAGTCTGAGTGGGACCACCTGTTCGAGTGATTCTGCGGACAGAGTTGTATTGCAATCATCTGATGTCAGTTCGAAAAGTAGTGCTCAAAACAAATGTAAAGACTTATCGAACGATAATAACGATAACAAAGACATTACAAACATATCTGTAAACAAATGTGTGCCTCTTCTTCACAATGAAGACAATAATAGTTCACAAATGTGTGCAATACGTGTGACGACTGACACTCCAATCAAAACTAGTGTTAAATCCAATGATCAGACAATTACCACAACAAACACATCCAATAGTGATTCGCTTGTCGTCAATACCACTTCGATTACCACCAACGAGACAATTGTGAGCCACAACTGTGACAGTGTTTCACAAAATGCCAGTTCAGAGATCAACCCCACAGAGAAAAAACTGTCCATCGATGGTAACAAAGAGTTGAATGTAAGCTCAGAGCTCTCAGCGCCGACCAATCAAAACGCTGAGTCAAAAGCTCTGGTCTGTCATCTAAAAAACGAATCAACTATTTCTGAGTCAACTGTTCCGTCAATTACGACGCCTCCGACAGATATTCAGAAGAAATTTGTGGAAAATGAATCTTCTGATGAAATAAAGAGGAAGAGATCCCAAATACTGCCGATCGCTACTGTGGTGACAGTGGATCCTCTGATCAATACAAACACTGATCCCATTTTCACGAAAATCACTCGAATCGGACGAATGAATTGTATTCCAACATCTATTCCCGCATTAGTTAATACCCGAGACCTGAGTTTTGTGCGAAAAGTCAATGCCTCCCACTCCACAGAATCGACGTCTTCTCGCAATTATCTCTTCGAAAGTACAACAGATGTGGAAACCAATGAAATCCTGGAAACAAATCAAAACAGTTTTTCAATCCCTAAAAGCAATTCAAATGTCACTCAAGTGACTGAACAGTCAGTAAAAACTGAGAACTCCTCTGAAAAGTCTGAATCAGTGGATCAATCGAAACATCCCAAGAGTGAAGTCATTGTGAATGGAGAAGACAACAGTGAATCCAATTTAAGTCCAATTAATGATTTGGAGATCAAAACAAATATTGAATCCAAATCCGAGTCTTTTAACCAACAATCGAGTGATTCGATGGAAAAGGAAGTCATTAAACAAATCAGTGAATCAAAAACAGATGAAATCAAAGAAGAAACTGATACTCAAAAAGAATGTCAAACAACAGAAAAAGGTGTCTCATCTGAAGTTAAAAACGAAGAATCATTTGATAAAAGACAAACAATTTCTTTAAACAAAGAAATTGTAGTCAAATCAGAAGTTTCTAATCGATTGGTCGCCGAAAGTACTACTGTTTCTTCCAAACCCATTGAAATTGAACCCAAAATCACTGAAACTGTGGAGAAAGTGGTCGCGAAGACCACCAAAACGGTTGTATCCGAGTCTGAGGTTGTTTTGGAGAGGAATAGATTAAGTGAAGTAAATCAAAATTCGGTCAAAAGTAGTAATGAAAGTCGAATTTCAGAGACTTTTGCTTCGGTGGAGACAAAGAGTAGTGTTAGCGATGAGACTGCGAAACAACCAGTCAGTCAACCCCTTCAGATCGTTATTACAACTACTGTGCCTTCTTTGACAACCACAACAACTCCAGTCTTTTCCCAACTTAAGTCATCATCACTGGAAAGCGGGAGTCGACTGACACTCATTACCTTCAAATCAAACCTGAATTCTCCGAATACGTCGAACAGTGGAAAGACATCCGACTCCAGTAATAGTTCTCTTTCAAGTCCATTGCCGACAAAAGGTGTTCCCTTCAAACTTTTGACAATTCCTTCGGGTAGTGGCGGAATAACAGTCAGATCGGCGGCTAACAAATTGGTCGAACTGATCAACTCTACGGCTTCCTCTCCAGTATCGCCATTATCTCCAAATCAATTGCAATCCAGTGGTTCTCCCATACCTTTAAACACTACTTCACCGCCTGTGCGTCTTTTAGTCTCCAAAATGGCCACTTCTGCGGGTGTTGGCCAAACTGGTGTTCCGGTGTCAGTGGCCGGCAATTCGATCGGTCAGTTAGTTGTTGTTAAGTCAGTAGTGATGACCAATCCGTCGCCTTCTATAAAACTGGTTCCGGCGAAGACTGCAAAGACTCCCTCAATGAACACACCATCACTTTTAATACCTGTGACGCAAACCAACACTACTTTCGAATCATTGAATGCAATCAATAATTGCGAACAAAAACCTAAAGAATTGTCTCATTCGGTGATAAACAATGAGATTAATAAGAGCGCCGACAAAATCGAAAACAACCACAACTCCAGTCATCAAAACGATTCGCACATTAAGGCTAATGATTTGGTTAACAATAATACAACTGAACAACCGGTCGATCTGACTGTCCACACCTCAGAAAGCCATTCGGTAGAGACGGGTTCTACTAATCAAATGGACGACGAGACCGTTCCCCTCCTCATTAAGTCTACAGATTTGATAGAAAATGATATGAGCGATGAAGAAGAGAATGACGACAATCTTCTCACTCATTCAGTCGCTTCCGATCATAACTACAATATGAAGAAATCGAGCGACGAATCAGAGGTCACCGAAGACTCACTTTTGAATTTGTCGAACAGCACAGAAGCAGATCATTCGGAAGGTTTCAAAGACAATGAGAGCCTCATCGACGACGACTTCAAAGTCAATGATATTTCGGGGCATTTGTCAGACCATATGTCAGACCAACAAATGAAACTTAGTTCAGACCAAAAGTCTCGGCCCAATAAACGTAAGAGTTCTGAAAACGCGGCCGAACTCATAAAGGCCTGTATGGGTGTCGACGACGCGCCCAAAAAGAACAATTCAATGGCTTTTTGCCCAACTTTTTCTGTGCCCTCCAATCAGTCCCAACGCGTTCCCAATTCTGTGAAAACTCGGGTCTCGTCCTTAGATAATGATTCGGTCGATACCATAATTAGTGATTCCCCCGAATCTAATCATTTGAACAAAACTAAGAACTTAAGGATCAGAAAAAACAAAATATCTTCGACTGAATCGAGTCTTACGCCTGAAAACAACATCTCGAGTGACGAAGAAATCTCAATCAAAGGCAATTCCACCCTTTCCTGGACTAATAAACCGCGATTACGAACGGGAAGTAATGCGAAAAATCAGAGGATTAACAAAAATAATTGTATTAAGAATTTAAGTAAAGAGAAGACCACAAACCGTCCCAACGATAGGACTAAAAAAAGTATTTTATTGTTTAAATCAAAACATATTTGAATTTAATGACCAATCGTTTAATTATTAAGGTTGTGATCGGGACCAAAACAAGAGCAGTTCCACTCAGCGTTCAACGCGCCGTTCGCGGGACCACAGCCTTGTCATCAGTAACGCAGGCATTAATCTACACACAAGTGAGTCCTCTTCCGAATCACTGCATATGGAAATCGTGGGCTTAGAGCTCTCCAACGAGTCTTCAAATAACAACTATAATAATGACCCGTCAAGTGCTTCGACGACTCCACCCATTATCACCTCTTCGTTGTTGGTTAAGAGGAAAACCAGAGTCGGTATCAACAATAACACAGGTATGGCTCAAACACACTATTTTTCTGATTGTTTTAATTTTAATTTGTTTTTATTTCAATTAATTTGCAGAACAAACTGAAAGCAGTTTAACGAAAAGGCGGAGAATTGTTAAGGAAAACCATAGGTAGTGCTAACACTCAATGTCTACGTTTTGGCCATAAATCAATTGAAATTATATTTTATTCGCTGGAATCATGTGCTGATCGATGGGCTGTTGTTTGTCTGTAAATATTGGCATATATTTGAAATGAGAGTAACTATTAATACGAAATAATCGGTTATATATTTAAAGAGTGAATTAATTGAATTTATTTACACTTAAAAACTGCTATATTTATGAAGAATCTGATCCGAAATTATTGATTAGTTGAAGCGCTGTAACAAATGTGCAATTTTTGGTTATCCCTTTCATTTGAGCCATTCTTATGATATTTACATTTTCTATACAAACCAATGAGACGTGAATTCTGTCGCAATTAGTATTACATTATTTGATTAGATATTTGTTATACTATTACCTAAACTATCGATTAAGACATTGGTATTTGAAATACAAACAAAATTATGAAGATTTTTACGATTTGTAAATATTATTATTTCTTATAACTGTTGCCTCAATCGGTAATTAGAGTGCATTTATTATTATTATTATTATTATTATTATTATTATTGAATATTATTATTGATTTATATTTAATTTAAAAGATTTTAACAAAAAAATCAAATCATTGATGAAATTGCACTTCAATTCAATTGTTTAATTGTAAAATATTTTGGTACTACCTATCAATCGAATGACTTATATTTCATGTCATTTAAATTGTCATCTCTTTTATTATACACTATATATATATAAATATATAAATACAAATATAATATATATATATATATAATAAGTTGGTCTATAATTCAATGTAAAGCATAGCATCGTTCATGACTTGACTTATCAATTGATTAAATTAATAATAATTTTAATTAATTTTCTGTTTATATTCCTGTACTTCAACTCAACCAAAGACAGTCAACCCCTCCATAACTGATTCTCTTTTTCAAAACTTTTCAATTATACCTTCGATTAAATCATTGGACAGCTTTCAACGGATGGCTATTCTTCGAAATTGCCTCAAATGGTGAGAACAACAATTGTTTCAAGTGATTTGACCTCAAGTCGAGTGTGAGTCTGTGCTCCGCAAACAATTCAAAACAAATACTCTTTCTCTGTCTTAGTCGGACATATTATGTTGCATTAGGTCAGGGGTGCGGCATATGTTCTTATATCTGTTAAGAGAATATAGGAACGGACAGAAATGGCCAAATCGCGGCTACTTTTGTAAGAGAACAGATCCGAGAAGAGGAAAAGGGATGTAATAATAGACTTGTAGAGGAATATCTCCAATAGAGAGGATTGTCTACAAATATATTGAAAGCACTATATTTTAATATATTTTTATTTATAATCGATTTCTAATACATTCAGAGACTAAACAAATCAACAAATTTTTGACTCAAATATCGATAGTATTTTCAAAACTTAGTATTACTTTAATTCTAATCATAATATCGATTGAAAACTAATAAAATATAAGTGAAGGACAGGGAGTGGTCTCATTCATCGCCGGGGAATGGATTGTCGTAAAGACCAAGACTTATGAGCCTTTGTTCCTCTTTCTCGACGTCATAATTCCTGTCAAAGAGATACACATTTAATGTAAGCAATGACTGGAAGTACTGGAAGTGCAATACTTGTAGAACTCGGCGTATCTGCGTTTGCGGGGTTCGGCGACCATATACTTCCAGGCCAGGGCTCCCACCAATGAAAAGGCTATCGCACTAATCAAATGTCTTCTCACATATCTCTGTGCGTGACCTCGAAGTTCGGGTTTAGGAAGTCGTGACGCCACTGCTTTGTCCGCCATTTTATCGATGGATCACTTAATCTGAATGAAGACTTAAATTGGTTTCGATTAAGATATTTATCAGATAAACAAATATCTATTTTTAACAAATTGTGTTTTAAATGGGTTTCTCTTTTCCAACAATTTTGTGCACAAAATCTCAATTTCTCTCCTTTTTTAACACTACTCAAGAAATTCCGTTCAAAAAAATCGTTACATTTTTAATGAATCAAATCTTTTCTATACCCCTAAAAACTGTTTAAACTGTTCTTGATGATATTTTTCCTCTAAAACATTTCGGTGAAGCGATATCTTCCTTATAGTTTAGAATAAAATGTTTGTTTAGATTATTTTGAATTAATGTAAAAACTAAGTGGTGTATATTAGCTTGCCCATCTAACTTTTAGCAATTCTAACAATTAGTGTATGACTTTGACTTTGTTCAGAGCTAAAGCAAGTGGTTTTAAATATTTCGATCTTGATATTTCTACAGATACAAATTGTAGAAATGAACAAGACAAGACAGACCAATGACCCAATGAAGACACTGATTAAGAGGTCTCCGCTTCTAATAACTGTAACGGACATGAATTTTGACAAAATGTTGTACTTTTCCTATATTTTGTTTGGCTTAGAATTTGACTCCAATTATGAATTGTGAGGAAAAATAAAAGATTATTAAAGATTTTGAAACCGAAACGATTCTGAGATTAATTATCTGAGAAATTGTTTGACTCAGTTATTGGCTAATATTGAGGTCATTTGTTTTCTTCAAATAAGTTTCAAAATATTTATCGAAAGCGTAGATTCGGTTGAAATTTAATTACTTCGAGTCATGAGATTTCATTAAAGTCGATGTCATTCTTCTCAACGAATTGTTTTTTTTCGAGAAATCAGTTAATGTTTGAAAACTTGAGTAAACAAAAAACAAATGAAAACTATTATGAAATCGACTATAGTATAGCTGTTCCTCTGATTTGTTGTGGTGGGCATAACCTCCGGTAGGATTAAACAGGTATTTAGGCCTATAATTACCCGGAGCGGTATTTCAATGCCGATCAACGCAATAATGACGTGACTGGGAGTGACTTCAGTTCTAATTGAATGCACCCGAAGGCCATTCAAGTGTACCTGTCTTTCGATGTTAGACCAGAATAAAGGGTTTTCATTATTAACTTTGAAGTCAAACTGTTGGGACAGTTATTATACTCTTTCAAAGTTTTCTCGAACTGTTGATCGACTTTTACGATGATTTCTTACGCAATGAACGCAAATATTCTTCTTAAGTCATCGGTCAGGAGTTCCGTTTGGAGTGGTTTCCGAGGAATGACTCAAATTGATCGAAGATATTCTCACAATAAATCCAGTGATAGATCTGCGCCCAAAGTATTAATCACTGGTAAGTCTTGATTCAAATTTCAGATCAAAATCCATGAAATCAATAGAAAATATGATTTTTAACGAATACGAGACTCTATTGTAGACTATTTGCCGTTTTTGGTGATCACTCCTTTCTGTTCCTTTTTTATGCCACTCTGTCTCTCACTCTACAACTCTCTTAAACCAATACGAGAGCATACATGAGGCAGTCCCTCGATTATTAAAGAGTATTCAATAAAAATTATTTACAACTGGATTGAAAAATTACAAACAATTTTGTCTAGCTTAGTTTTTCCTTATTTTCAGAAGAAACCAAAACCAAAAAGACCACAAAAATGGTTTTCCCTCTCATTCGTAATGAGTTGTGATTTTAATTTAAATAAACTATAATTTTAATAAAAATCTAAGAGTATTTTAACTCGTTTAACTCATACCTAGAATCTATGTCCCGGGGAATATTGAATTCTATTGATGAGATGTATTTGATCTAGATTATTTTATTATTACTGAGTAATCTATAGAATTCGATTGATTTGATAGTCTCTAGAAAGCTGTTGGCAACTCTCAAATACAGCCTCTGACATAATCCCTTGAATATTGAATGTACAAGGTTGTTCGTTTCGCAATTTCGAATAACGTTAGCGAAAATACTTTTAATTAATTCGAGTTATAATTATTTCTCAGCTTTTGTGGCCTCAAATTGCTTATGAAAAAGGGTTGAATCAAGTTTTACATATATGTGGCCATAAGTGGCCATATCTGGTCATCCTTGAAACTCTTGAAACATTTGAAACCTTGCTCAAATCTAATTTCTTTATGTTCCTCATAATGAGAGTTAAAAATTCCATTAATTGAATAATTTCGT
>JAQGBD010000596.1:0-26943 GCA_034698165.1 Punctoribates punctum | reverse complement strand
TTTTAACAGATATAAAGCCAGACATTACAGCGATGACCGGCACTCCATTGACAAACTTGAGTAATGGCCAGCCATCTGTTGTGGCGGCCCCACCATTGCCCTTCCCGGTGGCCGCGTCACCTCTGTTCTCCATCTCAACTCTGGTCAACTCTGTGCCCTCAGTCAAAGTTGAGTCGATATCATCGCCACCTCTTTTGCCTCTGTCTTTGAGCACTTCATCTGCGATACCACTTCAGCCGCAATTCGTTACATCGATTCCGATGCGAGCGTCGGTACCGAAGCCGATGCCGTCAACATCTCCGCTGCAATTGAAGAAGAGTGGGAACGACTCGTTTGCTCGAAGACCGACAGTGATTAAGACAACGAATCCAATGCTTTCAACACTATATCAGCCGAAACCACAGTTTAATTACAGACTAAAGCCCACATCAAGTGTTCCGTCGGCTCCGACACCGGCCCATTCGATATGTAAACCATTGAATTCGATGGAAGCGAAGCCTAAATCTTCTGGAGATGTAGTCTATAACGATGTGCTCGACCTTAGCGTAAAGAAGCGATGCCTGGAAGCAGACAGTCGTACCTCTCCTTCACAGGCAGTGATTGATGGCCCCAACGGATTGGATCTGAGCGTAAAGAAACGCAAATTGGATTTACCCAAACAAGAAGTGCCAAAACCAAAGCTCGACCACAGAATTAATAATTCGATGATTTCGCCGACACTTCTGTCAACGACTCCATTGGCACCTCTGCCGACACCCCCTCTTAAGATATGTCGGCCACAATCGCCAGTCAGTAGCGTTGTTACTCCGAGTGTTCCCAAGCCATCAGTGCAACAATCAGTCCATTACAAGAGTCAGAGCCACAGCCAGACTCATAGCCAGACCCATAGCCAGATCCTTAACCAGAACCACACCAAAAGTGTTTCACAAATAGAGTTACAAAAGTATGTGAATAACAAACAGCAGAAAAATCAGTCTCAATATCAGTCATACCACAAATCGAGCCGTCAGTCCCCTCATCATCAGTCCCCTCAGCAGCAGTCGCCTCATCACCAGAGTTCCCACCACCAGAGCTCTCACCATCAATCGACTCATCATCAGTCCTCTCAAAGACAGTCCTCACAATCACAACAAGTGTCACATCAGGGAAAACAGAGCCAATCATACCATCAAAAGGAGCAACAAATTGATAAACATTTGGATAAACATCACGTCTCAGCCCATAGTCAACAGAACCAACCCTTAGTTAAGCCACAGGTCTTACATCCGGCCGTCTCTTTGGGAATGCAGTCAAATCAGTCGTTGCATAACAGTGTTAACGAACACTACAATCAGAGGGACAGCAATCATAGCCATAGACAACAATCAGCACACCATAACTCTCCCAAACATTCGACTCCATCTCCTGCCCAACAGTCCCGCCAACAGCAGAGTCCCAGTCATAGGAACGATAGAATTGATGACAAATATTCTTCGAAACTCTTGAGTCAGACAGTTGTGTCCCTGTCATCCCTCCCACCGTTGTCTACATCAGCCATAACCAGTGTTCCCACACATCGAACAGTGCCGGCAATATCAGAGTATAACCCGTCTCTGCCAACATTCAACCCGGGCTTATACGCGGCACCAAACCTCTGGTGGCCCAACGGTTCGCCATACAATGTTCCGACCAGTGTTTCAACGCCATCGCCATTCCTGTCCGCTGCCTCAATGGGGCCGATATCTCCGCATCTAATGGCCAGTCATCCACTTTTGTCGGGTGCATATCAGCCGACACCTGCCGACATCAGCCAACACTTGTTGGCTCAGTTGGACAATAGTGCAAAAGTGGCCAATTATGCGGCTTATAAGCAACTGGTGGACCACCACAACCAACAGACACATAATCCGTACCAACTCTTCCAACACTTGAATAGCTTTTACGCAACAAAATGAATGAATTATTCGTTTGATTCAGAGATCAGTTTATGTTTGACTTTCTGTTCAATTGTTTCGGAGGAAAACCTAATCCAAGTAAAAGTGATTTCAAAGAAAATTAATATAATATTTGGCGTTAAATGTATCGCAAAATTGAATCAAATCTCTCTTTTGTTAGAAAATTATCAAATATTTGATAGAATTTGTAATTTATTTAATCAAATCTATAGTAAAATGATTTAAATCACAATTTTTTCTGTTTTAGTGGAGAATAAGTTGTTTTTATAGTTAAATAAAAGCCTTTTTAGAGAAAAAACAAATTAAACTGAATTCTCATTCGGATTATCTAATAATCAGTGATAATCTTCTTATATACAAATCCATAAAATATATACAACTATTATATAAGAAAGAGTTATAATACGAATAATAGAGAGAAAAAACCGAAGTCTAGTTTAGTTACGAATATATAACGAAAGAAATTCTGTGTATTATTTGAATAAAACAAATAATATTCAAATAATTGTATAAATCTATGAAATAATAATAATTTGTTTTACATTACGTGCCTATAATTGTATTCACACATCGATTAACGCATTATTATTAATATTATTTCTCAAATTCAGTTCATTTTATGATTGATTCAAATGATTCAAAATATTAGTTGTATTTCACAACAAAATTATTATTATTATTGAATAAAACTATTGAAAAAAATTTATTTATTTTTCATTTTTCGAAATTGAGTTATGATTTCCACAAATAAACAGTTGAATCAACTTTTGATTCAAGAGAAGTGTTCCCACACATCAGTGAAACTTTTCACCCTTGGTCAAGTCACTAACAATTGCGTGGATTACATGAACTAAAGTTTAGAGAAGTATTCTTGACCTTCAATTGCCTCGTGTCCAGGATGACCAGGATGTCCATCGTAACCATGATGTCGATTATGTCGATCCGCAACAAATGTGTACTTTTCGTTTAATTTTTAAACATTACGAAATGCATAACAAAATCAAAACGATTTGATCACTAATTTGTGTCAAAGACTTTGATGTCTTTTATTTGATTAATCCATTGATTTGTCGATAAAATGAGCGAATGTTTGAATGACTCCGAAGTGGAAAAACTCTTGGATCTGATGACCAAAAGTGGAGCTCAAGAACCGAATCCAAATCAGATGAAACAATTGAAGATTTATTGCCGTCGAAGCAATGATAACATCGATCGGGTATTTCGTCAGCTGTTCCACGAGTTGAACAAAAATCACTCACAAATTCGGGTCACAACTGTCCTTATAATCGACGAACTCTTCCAAAGATCGCATCGATTCCGACAATTATTGACCGAAAATCTCTACGAATTGTTTGAATTGTGTCTCGAATTGAATCCCAAACGAAAATTACCGAAACCTAAGAGTTTTGCCGCAAAACTGAAACAAATGACAATTGATTTGATGCAGAAGTGGGACAAAGAGTTTGGCGAAGGATATGAAGAGTTGCGGTCAGCCGTCAAATACCTGACAGACAACGGTTTAGTTGACTTCACTGAGAGGACAGTCCGTAATGAAACTCAGAAACGACGCGAAGAAGAGGAACAGAAGAGACGCCAAAACGTAATGAAACTTAAAATTGAAAAATGTGTCCAACAGTTGACCGAAATTGAAGCCGAAGTCAAGTCTTTGTTAACTCAAATCAATTCCTGTTTTGATCTCTTAATGCCTAAAATGACGGAAACTTCCGAAGAGAACAAAGATTTGGACAGAAGTGCAGATCGTGTCCGACATCTGAACGACTTTTCAGTGGAAATACTTGTGAAGCCATTCGTGGAGATCGAAGACAACGACGACACGAATCCAATTATTATTAATTTACGTGAATTACACTCAGAGTTGACTCAAATACTTGACTCAAGACTTAAACTTCTGATTAATATTATGTCAAAAGGAAGTGATTTATGTGAGGCTCACCTCAAAAGAGGTATTGATCTGAAGAATCAGATCCAAGACATTAGTCAAAAGTTCTGTGAAATGAATATAATTAAAGGAAAAGACAATAAACCAAATGAAGAACAAAATAATAGTAGCGATGAGTCGAGTGATGACTTCGAAGAGGTTGAAGAGAAAGAGGAAGACTTGGAATCGATTGTTCCCTATTATCTCCGACAAGAATATGGTTTACTTCCTTTGGATCCGAACGCATCCACTTCTAGTGGACAGCAATCAGAGGAGACTTCGAATCAATCGATTGAAAGCGAAAGTGACTCAAAGATTGGACCCAAATGTAGAGCACGTCTGCCGTCGGGACGACTCTGTCCCCGAAGCGATAAAATCAAGTGTCCCTTTCATGGACTCATTGTTGCCCGCGATCTGAATGGCGTTCCGATCAACGAAGAGGACCGAAAGAGAGAGGAAGACATGAAAGCGAAAGGAGCGCCCGATTAACAAAATCCGGACACATTTGTGGATCAGATATACTCTCCTTCTCTTAAAACTTTAATATTTGTTAATATTTTTAATATTTTCATCGAATAAATAGAATTTATTTCTCAAATCGTTTGCAATAAATGGAAATTTTGTCTAAAAATTCAAACATTTGTCTTAATTTTTAAACTTAAAAACCTATAGAATTGACTCCTATTTGGACTCTTCCAAAGTAGTGGACACTCTCAGCGACAGGTCATTACACCCGATGGACAGTACATTGAACTCGAAGTCGGGGTCAATGTACTCCAATAGGGGTGAATGACCTTAAATTTCCGATTTTTCGATTTTGTGCTGTTCAAGGGTATGGCCTTGAATTCAAGGTCAACCTTGGATTCAAGGACAGGTTTGTTTACAAAAAATGGACTCTTCCGATGGGGAAAAGGCCTGCCACCCACACATCAATAGTAAACTTGTCCGACAGTAACTCATTTTACGGAATATTCCGGAATTTAAAGTCAATAATTTTGAATCATTTGATTCTGTCGTTTATTATATGAATCAAATGTGTATTAATTCCAACTATTTGTCAAATCATTTGATAAGTATTGTAGACAAATATGATTTTCCAATTGAATTATGGCTTTCCGGTGGAGTCACCCATTCATTGGGTTTATTGTTCTTCTGATGATTTGCTAAAAATTGATGGCAATTAAGAGAACATACAGTAAAGTGAGGCAACTCTTAAATATGGTCTCAATTGTGATAAACAAATGTCTTTTTTTAACGATTTTTATTAAAATTAGTTTAAAATATTGTTATATTGAATAAACAGTTTTCAGTTTACTATCAATTGTTTCAAACAGTAATTAATGCAAAAGTTGTTATACAATAGAAATACTTGTATTGAGAGTAAAATAATTGATTTTAGAGAAAAAATGTTTCAATTATTTGAATAATAAATATTTGTTTAACTAAACGAGTGGTGAAATCCTAGAAATTGGTTTATAATTGAGATCAACCATTAGTTGATTAGTTCTTTGGTTAAACAAATCATTAAACAAATAGATTTATAATAACATCAATAATAATAATAAAATTAAACTTTGGATTAAATCTGGAATTCAAGGGATATATAGTCAACATATCATAGATTAATAGATTTATAGCGAGAATTATTCATAAGTTTCAAGATAATAGTCATTCCAAATATTTATTACCAATTTGTCTAACATTTAGGCTGTTCTCCGAATTAACACCGTTTCTGAAAGTGGGGACAACTCTTGGGTTTTCTTAATCCAAATCAGTTTTGTTTAAAATATAAGTCATTCGAAAAATGCTTTAAAAAAAACTCAATTAAAAAAAGAGAACTAAATTTTCAATTAAAAAACAACTCCTATCCTAACGACATGGGGTATGGGCTCAGAAATAGTGAGATAATGAGAAATACAAAATGTCAGAGAAGTGGCGACTCTTTTGTTTTCGGTTAAATAGAAATTTCAATAAACGAATGAAAAAAATCCAAATAAAGTATTGATTGAAATAATTTGTTATAATATCTTTGAAAATCACTTTTGCAGGGATTGTGTCCTTATTTTTGTGGCTTTTGGAACGGGTTTTTTCGCAGGGGGTTACACATCCAGGCCTGTTTGTCCACTCCTTTGTTGGCCTGGATATGTTTGTAGAGACAGTTGTCGCCGCGCGCACAGCCTGTGGTTCTCCAATAATAGCACTCATCTGACTCTAATCTCTGATCGTAGTTCGGTTTCTTTTGGTCTTTGTTTGGCCGGAATCGTATGGTCAGCGGTGTGTCCGCAATACTGACCCCAGGAATCACTTTTCCCTGAAATCAAAATAAAAGTTTAGAATTTCATATAATTTCTGTTTTTTTTTTTAAAAAAAAAAGTCAAATAATTCGCAAAAGTAATCGGATTCTCATAGGGAAGGCATTTATCAAAATCGATAGGAATAGCGAGGAATACCTGATATTTAGACATAGCCAGTGTCGGGGAATCTGCGTTGTCGTAGTGGACGAGTATAAAATTGCCGCCATTATTGCCTTTGAAAATATTACAATAGTTAAGATTTCCAAACTTGCGAAACATTGTGGTCACGGTATCCAACTTTGCGTTCAGACTCACGTTCCCCACCCAAAGGGCTTTCCAACCAAAAGGGTTGGTCGGACTGAATATAACCAAATAAAGAGAATTAGAATCAAAAGTGAGCGACAATTAGTGGAATACTAACGAAGTTTCTTCAAAAGTGGGTTCTCTAACAGAATTGAATTCGTCGTCCGATATGAATATGTCGTCGTCATCCCAGACCTGACCGGCTCTGGCGCCGCCGTTTTCCGATGTATTCTTTGAATTGTTGGCCGAATTCCACCAATTGTTACCTTTTTTTAAGTTATTCGCAGTTTTATTACTAATAACAGTATTCAAAGACTTTTGTTTTTCTTGTCTTAAAGACAACGCATTCAACGCGTCGTTAATCGAATCATAATTAGAAGAATAGAGTTCAGCGGTGGACGAGTCGTATCCCATATCAATGATAGCACTGTAACGGACTTGTCTCAGGTCTTGGATGGCTTCAACGCAGTCGCTCTCCAGAGTCAGCACTTTTTTCAGAGCAATTTCAGATTCGGCGTAATTTTTAAGGCCGGCCAACGCTTTTCCCTTTCGGTAATGACATTTAGGCCAATCGGGTTTCAACTTAATGGCTATTTCCGCGTCTTTTAAAGCATTTCTAAAGTCTTGAATACTGTCGTAACAATAGCTTCGGTTGACATAAAAACGATAGTCCTTTGGATTAAAACCAATGGCCTGACTGAACAGATCAATGGCCTCAACAAACAAACTGTTTTCTGCCCTATGGTTGGCCAGAATCGCCATTTCCACGCTTTTCTCAATATTAAGGGTCTTCTCCTCTTTGGTGAGGGGAGTGTTCGCAGTCTTGGATGGCTTTGGCTTTTCAAAGAAGTATTGTTTGAATTTCGGAAAATCGTCGACTTCTCGGCTGTTATTACTTAAAACGGATTTGTTTTGATTATTGGGATTAGTGTTCGGATTATTCGGATTATTCTGCGAACTATTTTTGATCACAAAATCGTAATTATTTGAAATATTATCGGAGTTTATGTTCTTATGTTTGGCCACAGAGTAATCATCGCCGAAATCTTGAGCGTCATTCAGAGTTTGAGCCGTTTTTTGATAAACAGTGGGTTTGTTCTTCCTTTGAGCAATTTGTGCCACATATGCAGAGCTCAACAGCAGTTCCTCCTCTTCCACATCCGATTGAATCTGATCCGACTCGCGGTCCGACTTAGGGCTTGACTTCGCTGATTGTGGTTCTCCGCTATTCCTTCCGTTTGAAGAGGTCTCACATTTGGAGACATTCTTCTGTTCGGTCTCTTTATTCTTATGTTTGGGATCCGATGTCTTATCGTTATTCGAGTTTTCCTTTCCTTTGGGAACTGTTTTGGTCTCTGTTTTGTGTTTATTCTTCGTATTGCTATTGTTTTCCGACTTAATATTCATTTCAAGCTTTTTATTGTTTTTATTGTTATTATTCTTATTATCATTGGTTTTGTTGGCCTCGGATTTGTTGGCGCCGTTGGGCTCCTCTTTGGAAACGTTGGACTGTTTTTCGGCTTTCCTTTTGTCGCGTTTTTTCTTTTTCTGTAAACGCTTTTTCTCGTTCCGTCGCTTCCTTTTCTCCTCTTCAGTCATTTCATCGACTTTTTGGCCATTTGTGGCCAACTGTTGGCTGTCCTCACAATCGGAGGCCTCGTCGTTGTCGTCACTATCGTAGTAATCGTTTTCAAAAACAATTGGACTAATCTTTTGCTTCAATTTATTGAGAAGACTTTCCGATTGATTTGAGGCCTTTTGTTCGCATTTGTTGATTGTCTTCGTTTCAGTCTTTCCGTTAACAGCCATTTGAAATGGTTGACCACATTTGGAATCCGACAGTTCTGGCAGATCCTCATCGGAAACGTTTTCTGAGAGGTCTTCGTCACTGATTTCTTCCTCTGAATCACTGGAAAAGATGGAATCGGCCAAAGA
The DNA here is from genome assembly GCA_034698165.1 of Punctoribates punctum. Lineage (NCBI taxonomy): Eukaryota > Metazoa > Arthropoda > Arachnida > Sarcoptiformes > Punctoribatidae > Punctoribates > Punctoribates punctum. The sequence continues at coordinate 18,538 of JAQGBD010000596.1, read as the reverse complement.
TAATGAATTAAACTCCGGATTGTTGGCCAGTTTTGTGGCAATCAGTCTGAAGGCGTCTTTGAAACTCTCGTCTTTGGCCAACTGTGCCAAGAGTTGGGCCTTTCGGGACATTTTGTGACTCATTTTATCACCAATTGATTCAATTATTAGTTTTGGTGACAATTAATTAAATCTAATAAACAATTGAAGTAATGAATGAGAAATTGGTTTTGAGAAACAGTTTTCACAACAATTGATATGCGATTGAAATCACATTTCACTCAATTGACTGAAAATATTTACCAAATGTTTATCGAAATGTTTTTGTTTTGTTTTCGGTGTTTAACCGAGAGTTCAATCGTTTAACAAATGTTAACAACAAATATTCAAATCAATAATAAGACAATTGTTTGGAACAAAAGGATCTAATTTGAAGAAAATATGTTAAAAACTTGTGACTCAATTCATTTGATTAACACTTTTAGAGATAACAATCAAAAGTGTTGTCAACTGTGAGCGAGTGTTAGGCACAGGCTATAGCTCTCTCCCCTCTCGCCCTCTCATAGTCTAACTTTGGAGAAACTCCTTTACTGTTGCCTTTAATCAGCCAATTGTTGGAGACTTTCACATATCAACTGTTCCCACATTTCTACACATTTTGCCAATGATTTGCTTAAAGACTTAAAAACTGAGCGCTAATAATGAATGACTACTAAAACTATTTAACGATAACCAGTGCTCTGACCTAAGCCTATGGCTCTTAAGGATTAGGACAAAGGATTGACTGAGGCGCCCCTTGGTTATTGGCCTTGCAATTGCCTTGCTTATTTTCTCACCTCAATTGTTTGGTCAATAAAGTCGTGGAATAATCTGAAGAGACGTTTGGGTCGATAACAAGTATCCGATGTTTGACTCACTGTTTGTCCAAAAACTCAATCAAAATGAGGAAAATCTCCACTTTTGGGAACTTGAAAAAGTTGTCCTGTTCACTTTTCAAAGATTATCTCTCAATCGCTTAATTGGATTAAAATTTTAATTAAAACATATTTGGAAATCAGTTTTCTGTTGCAAAGTCTTTAAGCCTAAGGTTTGAGTCAATAAATAATAAAATATTTTTTCTTTTCAAACAAGTCTTTCAAAGTTGAGCTCAAAATTAATCTCTTTTTTTGATGATTAAAATGTATATAATTTCGGAGTTTTCCAGAAAATGACTGAAAAAATAACTATAATTACGTTTTTTTTTGGTTACCAAGAAAATCAATATCAAGATCAATATTCTTCACAAAAGAATAATTGCAAATGTGTTGGCGAAAGTTAAATAATTGGTGATTTTGTTCTAGCAATAGGTCGTTCGTCAGGTGAAGAGGTGTCCCACTTATTGAGTAAACAAATCAATTGAATTTGTGGCCAATCTTCTGGTTATCTCCAATTTGTTTATATATTCTGAAGATTTATTCGGTTTTAATGTTTGAGCAAAAAATAGTTTCCATTTGCGTTCAGAAGACAATAATTCTGTTAAATTCATTCACTTTTATTCGCTTTTAATACAAAATATGATAATATTTGCAGTATTTTAGCGAAAAATCCATTTCTATGGAAACGATATTTCATTTCTCTTAGTTTTGTTAAAAAGCAATTTAAGTATAAAACGAGAGAATCTTTTCATCGATTTTTCATAAAACATAACATAAATTCATTTTCACAAAAGTAGTTATTTTTTTGATGAACTGAAATATTTATTTACTAATGAAATGAAAACAAATTTGTTTTCTTCGTTCAAATCAATTAATTTAATTGATTTAAGAGAATAACGAATACATAGAAAGGTTTTGATACAAAAAACATGAGTTTAATTGTTGTGAAGACGTCTTGGCTTTTGTCAGCGCTTCGAATGACAACTAATTATAGTTTTGATTTCTTGATGTAAGTGTGGAGCGGGTGCTCATCACTGGAGCTCATCAGTAGCCCATCTGAGCGTTCATTAGTGAAAATGATTCGCACATATTATTAATGACATTTGTGTTTCCCATTATTCCGATTTCAAACGCTTTCTTCAGAATTATAGTCCTGTGCTCTGAATATATAGATTATAATTAATGTTAAACGAGAATAGCTATTGATTTATGAGAAATACTGGAACTACTCGAAGGACACCCTAATTATTCTTGTGATGAAAGCAGAGAAAAAAGCTCTAGCAAATACTTTGAATATCGCAACTTTTTTTAAGATGACTCATTTTAGAGAACGAGGAAATAGTTGCATGGTAATCAAACTGGTCATTAAATTAAATTCAAGTATTTTTTTTATTGGCTTCTGAGCGCTAGACGTCAACTATTTGATCATTTGATCATGCCACTTTTATTGTTTAAGTTCTTAATTAAAGTTTAATTTGTGGAAAATTTCCAATTATTACGAGAATTAGTCAACAGTTGTATATAAATAGAATATATTTATATATTGCTATATATTTATGATTTATAGCCAAATATTAGAATTAATGTTTGAATAAAATAGTTTTAATAGAAATGATTTTATTGCCTAAACATTAAACAATTTATTTGTTTATATTTATTCAGGGATTCAGATATTTAATCAGCTTTTGAGCTAGGTCACCTCCGATATGCTCTTCTAATAAAAAAAGAATTCACTTATTTTTCCGATTGTTTTAAATATTGAATAAAATATTTCATTGATTAAGAAAAACAAAACACTTGGAAACGAAACGAGTTTCAGGGTGATTCTGTGCTAGTACCATTAATATCTAGGATAAGTTTAGTAGGACAGCCGTTTGTACGCTTTTATTGATTAATTTATGATGACGAGGGTGCTTTTGTATTCAAAGCAGGTGCTTGAATACCACGGACTGACTGATAAGAGTTCAATGCTTTCCTGTTTAGGTCGGGGAACAGGAATCGCAATAATTGAGTAAATCTCCTGAAAATCACTTTCACTTCAAATAACTCTTCAAATAAATGATATTCTTTTGAATGTAATTATATTTTTGTGGATTAATTGCAGGAATAAAATGAATAGAATTGCAAATAATCACTAATATATTCATCATTTCTATAGAAACGTCAAAAATTGTGTCTTTCGTAAGAGATTTGCGCCAAAAGTATGTGATATACAGCTGTACTTCAAACTCAATTATGTATTAAAAGTACTAATAATAGAGGTTTTGATGTTTTGTTAATTGAATTTTAAACAGAATTGTATTTCTATTATGAAAATTACATTTTTTCGCCTCTCTATGGATTTGGCGACTATTTTATAGCAAAATTCACGAATAAAGTAGATATTAATTAGAGAAGAGCTCTGAAAGAGTTGTAAAGCGAGAGTTGGGAACAGAATAACGAATAATAAAATTGTTTTCATATCGAAAATCAGGTTATATTCAGACTTCCAGGAAAGAGATATGAAAAGTAGTGTTGAATTGTTGGCCTTTTTTGGCACTTTTTCATGTTTTTGTTAATAATTAGAGTAAATAGTGATTAAGTAATGACAAAAAATGCAAACCTTGAGCCAAAATTAGGAATTCAGGCAAATATTCGAGCGCTAAGTTCGCTAAATAGAAGTCATTTCTCTGCAAACACTGACAATAGGTCGGCACAAACGACTTCGAATGTCTCGGATTGTATTTCAGTAATTTGATGGTCAACTGAAAAGCCATTTGTCTCGAGAATGGGTTGAAATAGAGTTGACGCAAATCGTCCTTAAAATCAATAAATTGTTAGAATCAATACTCAAATGGAGGACAGAATGGGTTTTACCACAAAATATTCGAGGATTTCAGGCTTAGAATCAGTTATTTTGTCCAAATCGTTGAGAACTGCAGTCATTTGTTCGGCATTTGATTTGTTTTGTCGAAGTTTTATCAAAATATTTTCAGACAATTGTTTTTCGATCGATGATTGTGTTTGAAAGGGAATACCCGATAGAATCGATTTGAAGAGCATTTGTTCCGGAAATAGAGTCGACAGATCACTGGAAACGAGATCTCAATATATATTTGCAGAAAAAGGGTTAGAATTACTCACAAAATATACTTTCGGTTTGTTTTGATCCACGCTTTGGCCGACTCGGCGTCGAATTTGATCCAATCATCGATTAAGAACAGGAACTGAGACAATACCGGAAACATTTCTTTGCCGGAAACAGTAGAGTAGGCGCTGAAGAGTTGCAAATAAGCGAAAAGCAATTCATTCAAACCCTTCACGTGTTTATTCCACAGATAAGGCTTAAGAAGTCGAAGAATGTTTAATATCCGTTTGAATGTCAACAAATAGTTTCTACTTTTGAACACATCATAAGTAACTGAACTGATTTTGCCCTTAAGGAGCGCTGGAATCATTGGGATCTGTCTCAGGAACAGAATCGGATGCTTTGAAGCCATCTTCAGAAGAGAGAGCTCACAGTCATTGAGATAAGTGTTCTGAGAACGGGTCGGTGTGTTCTCTATAGAAGTGAATGCAGTCAACAGGTTATGTGTGACCCGATCGGCAACACTCGGCTCTTGAGAATTGATAATAAAATCGTTTTCAACTAATTTCAAGGGCTGTTCAATACTTGGGATCTGGAGGTACAGACGGAACAGCATTTCACTGGCGATCGTCGAGTCTGTGGTCGTGTTCTCGATATCCTTCAGAATATTGACCACTAATTTGATTTGAGTTTCGTTAAGACAACAGCTCTTAATAACTAACGACACCCTCTTCTCTGCATTTCCTTCTTCTATAACAAAGTTAATCAGTTTTTTAATCTGATTTTCATCGAGTTTGAGGACGTCTTCGTATTCCAGATGTTTCGGTTGATTCAGATCTCTTCCGATCCAAAGTCGAGGAGAGCCCAGACATGCGGTGAGAAAGTCTAGAACTGCGGTGGAGTCCAAATCAGACAAATTCTTGTCATCACTTAATATACTTTTAATACATGAGTTCAATGTCTCGAAACGAGTTTTGTGTATCAGAAGTGACAACAAATAGAGACAATTGCGAGAAAACAATAATTGGGTCTCTAATCGTGCCTTTTGTGAGTCCTCTCGAATCAATTCGGGTTCCAATTTGTGAAACCGTTCCAAAAGAAGACCTTTGTTTGCATCCATTGTTTTCTCGCTCTTGAGAATCATTTTCGCCAACTCTTCAACAGATTTAATGTGACTTTTCTTTTGTTTTCTTTCGGTTCTAATTGGTTTCACTTTTTGTGTCTTTGAAATTGATGTAAATCTTTCAAAAATGTTGGGAAGGGTTGTGTTCTTCACTTCTGAACAGTCGTTGACTTTGTTTTTGACGGACATTATCTCATTCTTAAGACCCAAATGTTTGGCATCTTTTGTGGCAAAAGTTATGATAACATTGAAAAGAGAATTGAATTCTCCTCTGTTTATGAGTTCAATCAAATCGTTTAAATGGTTCCCGAATTCAGACAAAAATAATTTCGTGAACTTCTTTGTGGAGACCTTCTTATCGAACAACTCGTGAGTCAATTCACGCGAGAGTTTCATAAGAAATCGACTGCTATTCGACTTATCTTTGGTCAGGAAATGCATTAAATCTGATTTGAAAGTCGATAACTTGATATCGATTTCATTACCGGCAGAAGAGATGTCTGTTTCGTTAGTTTCCATTTTTCCCTCACTTTTAACGACAGTGTCTTCTGATTTATATCCCAAAAGTTGTGCGAATTTGTAACCACTTTTGACTCCTCTCCTCCACTGGACTTCAACCACTCGAAGAATAAGTGATTCGTCGACTATCGAGTCTTTCACGTCCTCCGGATTCAGAGAAACCGCTGAATCCAGTTCTTGAAGTAATCGTCCCATTGAAGAGACGGAGAGACCAAACGATTGTATGAATAAAATCAGTTGACTCGAGTCTATATCTTTGAGCGCGGCCTCCATTAGAGAAGACGACGATGACTTCAATAGCCTGAGCCGAAGCCAATCGGGTATAAGAAGTGCTGGTTCTGATGTGTCGACGAGAAAAGCCTGCGGTTGTGGATCACAAAACCAAATGTCCATTAGTTGGCTATAAGTGCTCTGATTTGAGTCCAACGGTTCGAATGTCAGCAAAATAATCATCGCGTGAACGACACTAATGTGAAGAATGGCCGCCTCGTCGTTCTTCCATTGGACCAGAATGTGGTCCTGTGCGTCAGTCCACGAGTATATCTCACGGGAGGGCCGACGCTTGACATACAAATGCGCTAAAAATACTTTCATCAGTGAATTGATAAACACTTCCTTCAGTGGCTTCTGTTGAAGAATGCAATTTGTGATGAGCTGTCGGTCCACCAAAATGTGAGCGCAATCCAGAGCTAACTCAGAGCTACCGGTCGTGTCGTAAAGGGAGAGGAATTGAATGTAATGACAGATCGCATTGGGAACAGTTTCCACCAGAATTGCGGGTCGGAGTGAATCACAAGCAGAGGACCGAATGAACTCGAAATTCGATGTCTGCGGTAATCCCTTTAAGAGCCAAACATCGACTTCAGTGAAGGTCAACGGCTTATCCTCTGGAATAGTGTTCGTATCAGAAGATAGAACTAATGAAAGAGCTTTAGAGGCCAGAGTCCGGGCAGAGGACTGTTGAAAACTGAGGCGTTTCATGAAGTACTCAATCAGTTCCTTAGAACAGGTGGACTGACTCGATATGACGGTCTGCAAGTGAGAGATTAGTTTCAATTGTTTCCGTCGTTTCTCTCTTCGCCGGCATTTTTCAAATTTAGTGCTCGACTCGTATGTCATTAATGGCTGTGCGGTCTCTTCTTCGTTGATTTGACCAAGGAGAAACTCACACAAACACTGGACGGGAAGCATTCCGAAGTTGTTCTCATTTGATTCGACCAATTCGACTAACCAGGGCATCGGTGACGCGTTCATAGACTGTAGAGTTCCCATCTGTTTCTGTTGTCTTTGGATTATCTCCAGAAGAAAATCTGGTTTTCGAGACTGACATAAGAGATGTCCCAACTTTAGGACAGTATTCAATTGTTTAAACTGTTCTATGACCTGACTCGGGGGCCTTCGGGCCGGTCCTAACGGATCCATCGAAATGAGTTTAGATAACAACAAACTATTGCTTTCATTGATTTGGACTTTAGTGGAGGCGGCGGCCAAATAGGACTCGAACTGAAGGATCTGTTGCTTTTCGAAGGCATTGATCTGTAGGTCGCGATTCACCAAATCTTCTTCAGAGAAGACAAAGTGATTGGTTATCGACATTTCGATCAATACTTTTAGTGTGGGATAACTTTCCCAACCGAGTGCTCCGAATTGGGAGGGATTGTGTGCCGTCAGAATCAATAATTGGATCCACACTTTCCAATAGAGGTCACTGATGGCCATATTCGGCGGCTCATAACCCGACGGAAGAGTAATATTGTCCGGATGTCGATACACAGCGTTTGCCATCAGATGAGAGAATATCTGTTTGTCGTTAATCATTATCACCGGATATGTGATCGAATCGTATTCTGTTATAGAGGCCGCCCTTTTGATCAGTGCGTCCGACAATTCTATTGCTTCGGAAGATGTCAACGGATTGTCTTTTGATGAGCCCATTGCTAGGATTCGAATGAGTGTATCCTCGAGAAGGGGCACCTCTGATGTCATTCTAAACATGAGATTCCGGTCGTTCTCTGGAGGCCACCCGTCTTTGTTGTAATAGTGTTCCGCACTCTCCATAAACAGTACTTTATTTAAACTGAAGAAAACATTTGAACCGTTATTAGGAGTCTCTGATCAGAGGAATGCTTACCAATGAAGGTATTCATTGCGTTCGGGACGGAATGATTTGATGACAGTCTTCTGTAACCACATTATGGCTAAGCGTTGGATATTTGAGATTTGGATTTGATAGTTGCGAATGATTTCTGACGTCAAAGAAATTTCAATTTTAAACAAACAAATCGAGAAATGGTTCAAAAGGAATACCTCTTCGGTCAGGCTTTGTCGTGGAAAAGGCTTCCTTTACAGAAGGGCTCAGACTTAAGAACATAATCATTGTCAGCAAATCTGTTATCGAAGAGACCGCTCGCTCTCTAATTGCGAACTCAGACGGATCTAAATCCAGGAATGGTTGTCCCTCTTCGACAAGATATTGGGCAAAGAGTAAATGGTTGATGTGGTCGTGTCTGAGCGCCCGCACTATTTCTCGCAACAGTCCTCTTAATGTCTTGAGATAGTCCTCCTTATGAGCGATCATTTCTTGGAATACTTCGGCCAAAACTTTGGTCGCCTTTTCGGGCGAGTGTTGGAACATAACTGATATGAGCGGCAAATTGTTTAAACCTCTTTGAGGGGACACTTCGTTGTAGAGAACAGTCTTCAACACCAGACGGAAAGTATCGTCCGTTTGGCTCAACATTTCTTTCATACAAACAATGAAATGATTGGTCAGAGGTTTGGTTTTGAGACGCATTTTCACCAAATGGGAGATCACTTCGCCGTCATTTTCATTACAATTCATACAAAGTGTAAGCAATAAGTCCTGTGCCGGTCGTGTCAACTGTCCAACAAAACCAATTAGTCTAACAAATGATAACAATATTGTCTTACTTTTGGATTTTGTAACCATTGCTCCAATCTTTGAGCGACAATCAGCCGAACGGCTGGTATTCCGACCGTTGATAACAGAAGTTTAAGCATATTTCGGGAGACATCACTCAAGGCTTGTCTTCTGTTGAACTGTTCGCTGATAATATCGGTGACGTATTGGATGACAAACGTCTGGTTATGAGTAAATCGAGACATGACTGCGATGTTCTCCAAATGCTCTTTCATTTCATTAGTCATCGGAATACTAGAACAGGAAGTCTCGTCCATCGATGCCTCGTCTGTTGTGATGGGCGGGTGATTAGGACTGGAGGTAATCGCCTGAAGCGCCGAGGCTTCGGTCAGTTTATTGGTGGAGAGGATGTCCTGTTGAAGCATTGACTTCGGGGGAAGTTTTGTATTAAAAGAGGCCAACAGATTGTCGACAAATCCTTTGCAGTCTTCGCTATCGACCCAAACCCGTTCCCCTAAAGAGTCTTCAATGAAGACTTTGAGGAACTGGTCCGGCCAATTGTTCTCGTCGTGATAGACGGCCAGCAATACATTTGCCGATAAAATGGACACCAAATTAGTGCCCTTTGTTTTGTAACTCAAGGCTGAGTCCCGTTTAAGAAGAGAACAAAACGCCTCCACAACCACTTCAGTACAGAATAAAAGGGGACGGGTTTTGGCCAAATAGCAAAGAGTCAGATAAAGGACTGAATCAGGTTTGGAACGCTGTGACCGCAATTGTTTGACAGCTCCGCAAAGAAGGGCTTCCACTCTCTCATCGCTAACATCTTCGGCTTCAATTACTTTGTCTAACAAAAGGCTTGGATCGACCTCTTGAGCGAACTCTTCCCAGTGATCCCCCGATTCTCTCCTCATTTGTATCGGTCCCGAAGAGCGGGTCATATGATGTGATAGAACTTTAGATTTCTTTGGTGCCGAAGCCCCTGACGCCGAGGGCTCTATTGGGTCCACCCTTTTAGGCGCCGTCTTTAATGATTGTTGTGTGGATGGAGCAGACGATGAGGTCGTCCCTAATATAGAAATTTTGTTAAAAGAAGTGCCGAAAGTCATTGGAATTGAATTAAATGCCGGCTTTCCTCCGGTTTTATCACTAATTGAGAGGAATTTAAATGAATTTGTTTTAAATAAAACAATTGAGTCGAACATTGATTTCATTGTCTTATTATTCTAACGAAGAATCAATTGATGGACAACTAAATGGTTAAAAAGATTAATTTTGATGCAAATGCAGACCTAAAGCGATGAAGTTCTGGGGCGGCATCGCCAACATCTTTATCTTCGGCCCCCTCTTCGACGCCATTCCTATATCTGGTCAACCGATGTCTTCAATAATCTGTTGAAACTGGAAATCAGTGAAATCTTTCAATGATTTTGATTAAAATCAGTTAACAATTGACGAGAAAATTGACTGAAAAATAAATAAACAAATCATTTGTTTTTTGATTGCATTCACATTAAACAGATGTCACACCTCTTACACAACCAAATAAACAAATATGTGATTCAAGAAAAACAGTACCAAAACTCGGTTTTAAGTGTTCCCTAAAGTTGGACTCAGTTGACGGCTGTCGGCGAAAAATAGATCCCTTTTTCTGTTTACACTTACGTTGTATTTGAGAAGCGCTTCAATTCTTATCTGACTTTAAAAAGTTGTAAACAAAAAATATTTTCTTCGGTTTAGTGTTTAAGTGATTTGAAGTGAAAACAAATTAAATAATAAATAGATTTTAAGTGAACTGAATATTGAAACAAATACTTAAAAATCCTTCAAATGTCTGTCAACTGATTTTGAAATCTGTTTGAAGTGTTTTTTATCAGATTCTGTGTTTACTCAGTGAGACATAGAATTATCTTCTGGTTCATCGATGGATGAGTTGAATCGGTATCAGAACTCTTTGGTCGAGTCTTTAGAACAGGAAAACGAAAAATACAATCATTTGAATAAAGAGTTGGACTTCGAGTCAATCGTAACCAAAGCCCACATCTATTGCAACAAATTGTTGAGTATTAAGAAAGTGATGAACTCTTTGACCGACAGGTCTGACAAACTCAAGACGAGAGCTCTTCGGCTTCAGTCCATTAAATCAAATCAAATCGAGAGCTTAGAAATCGAAAAATACAAAGAATTGGAGAAAGAAAAACGTCTTCAGCCGATTGTCGCCAACAAACCCGATGACCACAACAACTGATTCAGTGATTACCCATTGATTATGTTTTAGTGATTTTCCACACATTCTTCTGTTTATTGAAATTTCAATCGTTTTAGTTATCAATTGATTAGATTTTCTATAAAATGATTAAATTTAATGACAATTAAAGCTATTAATCAAATGTTTAGTCAAATAAAACAAAGAAATTATTAACAAATGTTTTGAAACCAATTATATTATTCAACAGACAATAGATTCAAATATCGATACGAAAAGAGATGTTTTGATAAAAATTGTACTCAATTTCAATGATTGCAAAGAACTGAATGAAAACCGAAAAGTGGTTCCCATTTGTGTAGACAATGATATATGTCTTAAGTGTCTTAAGTGGTACTAATACTGATGGGTTCATAGCTCTCACTCTTATCATTAGATGTCTTACTTCTGACCCATTTTAAAGCGAAATATATACTGAAAAATAAGATTATTGTACATAAAATGGTGACCAGAATGAAAGGGAAGAGTTCCACTACCGGGGGAGTCGGCTTCTCGGCGGCGATAGCGTTGGTCGCGTTGATCATAAAGCCCAGACTCCATCCCAGGTCTGTGTTTCGGATATTGTTTGAAAAGATGATATTCGGCCACATTTTGTCGTCAAAACGATAGACATTTGCAATCGTTGTGTAAATGTAATTGAGTTGAAAGCAATAGACGTCAACATATTTGGCCAAAACTAAGGGCCAGTCCCTGAAAATCGTCGAATTGTCTGAATTACAAAACTTAGTCATCTTTTGTTTGTATTCTTCGGCAGTTTGTGGTCGACTAACATTCAGAACTCGTGCCGAATAGTAATACGAGGAAATGGCATAGAATTGAGTCGCCTCTGGGGGCGTACTGTTGGACACACCGAAACACAACTGAAAATTCTGTTCACACTTTGATTTATTCAGTAGTTCCTCGTTTATAATTCGTGAGCACTGGTTTGCATTACTAATGCCCCTAAACGTATAGTTGCGGTCGAATTGGATTTCTTTGGACTTATCTATCAATTTGACACAAATCTGATCCTTGAACTTCTCTCCGCTGACCACTTGATTGATACCAATGGGAAGGCAGGGGTTGTCGATAACATCTCGTTCTTCATTGCGGGTCATAATCAGGTACTTTTGGAACCTGAGGACAGCCTGGTCCACACCGAAGCATAGGTTACTGCTGGCGCGCACCGTATGTGTCACTCCATAGAGCCTTACATTCACCTCATCATCACTTAGGGAACCATTGCTTTTACTCCCTGTTCTATAGGCTATCTGAGCGGAAGCGCCCCCCATATCGAGCATTCCTATGGTTGAGTTTGAAGTGAGGTCATCGAAATCGTCGACAATTAACTTATCGGCCAAATAATTGTTTGTCACCCACGAGAAGAGGCCCTCATTCTGTCCGCTAATTATATCAATGGTTTTGATTTGAAACCCGGTATTGATTTTAAAGACATTTTGAATGGAAGTGAAAATTGTATCAACACTTTGAGGGTTAGTTAAGTTCAAAAGTCTCATCCCTGCGGTGGCGCCCAAATAGATGGGAGTTATGAACATCCGTTCCTTATCTATCTTCTGACTGACACTTTGAACACATCTTAAGAGATCATATCCTATATGGCGAATGTCTGATGTGTTGTAACTACTGATTCCACCCTCTATTCTACAGGTGTGCAACTGTTCGACAATACCAGTGCACCGGTTCTTGTTGGCCAACCAGTGGTAGAGAGTGATCTGGGTGTGAGAGGAGCCGGCGTCCAGAACTATACCATACTATAGAGGTATTGAAAACGGGAACAAAACATATGTATTGTTATTGAACTCAATATTTGAAAAGTGTATCAAAAAAACTGATAAAAAGTGCAAAAACTCTGCAAAAGTGATAATATTTAGATTGACTTAAAGGTCACTTACATCGAAGGGCACATAACCACCGGTGGCTGTGAACAGGACAGTGATGACCACCAGTCCCACTAATCCAATGGAGATGGATATCAGTGTTAATGCCTTCCAGTTTGCCATTTGTTGGAGTCTATAGTCCTGTGTCTGAGTTGTCACTCGTTTGCTCTTCAATCAGAGTTTGAGATACTTTTTCTTAACTCTTCAGAGTTTAGACGTTTGTGTTATCAATCTTTCAATTAGTGGTTATATTTTTAACTCAAAGAGCACTCAAATCAAACATTTGTGAGGATATGAGTGGATCTCACATAAGAACAAATCATAACTTCAAAGAAGGCCTCAATTAATGGACTTTTCATTTGTGAATTCAATTTAAATCATTTAACTGGATATCTGTGTTAAGCCAGTTATCAAACATTTATAACAATCACTGGTTTTTGTTGTTCACAAACAAGAATTTTTTGAATACTTCGGATGACTTCCAAGATTCTTATGACTCTTATTTGCGAATCCGCTTAAAATACAATTTTTGAATATATTATAAGCGGAAAATTGTCAGCAAAAGTGCGGATTCATTGCAAGAGTAATCACTATTTTATGAGAGACTTTCGACTTAAAGGCTTTTCGTAACAAAACATTTCCAATTGAATAACAATAGTATTGAATGTGTGAACAGAATATCGTATTGGATATGAAATAACGAATTCACTCAATACTTATGAAAACAATACTTTTCATAATCTATTGAAATTGGATTCGTTTTGTTTGTATCCCATTTGATATATGGTTATCAGATGTATGAGGGAGTGATCTATCAAATGATCATGGCAAACCATGGCATAGATAACCGTGCAAAAATATATATATAGAAAGCGAAAATGCAAATAATTATTTAGTTTAAGCTTTGAAGGCATTAATAAAAATAGTGAAAACTTAAGGTGAATATCGAGATAAACAAACACTACATTTAATCACTTCTTTGCGCAATTACTTCAGGCTTTGCCATAACGACGAGTCTATTGCGACCTTCAATACACTTATGTTTTTATAGTCCTGTCTCAGCTCCTGCTCGAGCTCTGACAGACTGGGCTCGAGCACACAATTTTCAGTTATTCAATATCTAAGGTGTGCTAAAAGTATTGAATAACAGCTGAAATTCAATCACAACTATCACCGGAATCATTATGAAATCAAAAGTTCAGTTTGGATAACAACTGTTGCCTGGAATGGACTCAATAGACCAAGACTAGTTCACTCTAATTACTTTCCCGCATTCGAACATGAACATGCTCATATTAACGACATAGTTGTTCTCTGATAAAAGTTATCAATCAAATGATTGAAATGCTATTAAAATTTTCAATTGATAAAATGTAACTTGTTAATGGAAGGATGCTCAAGCTTGTTGTGTGCACTTCTAATGGTTTATTATAGATATGTAATTATTCTTAGCACAGAATATATAGAGAACCTGAAAGTGCTGTAAACTCATAAAACTCTACTTTAGATGAATTGTATTTTTAATGTATTTTATGATTACATTCGTTTCACAATCACTTAAAACAGTAGTAAAATATGTCTTTTTGTTTATCCGATAATTTATTAGTCGTAAAAAGCAATCAAATAAAGAATTACTGACGAGGAGTGGGTTCTTAAGTGAAACCATTGACGACTCGAAAACAGAAATTAAGTCTTCAGATAAAAACATTTGAATCAATCAAAGGATTAAATTTAGTCGAAATGACATTCAATTTGAAAGACAAAGAAAATTGTTGTTTGGTTTCCACAAAAACGAGAAAATCCCCGAAAATATAAATGTTTTTTATTTCGATTCACGAATATATCGAATACACGAAAAGATAATCAGATTTAATACGAAATTCTTAACCATATTCTAAACTTATGGACAATTTGGTGGAAAAACAAAGGAATTAATGAAAATAACATTGAATTCAATGAGAAATCTATTGAAATAAGGTTTGCATAACTCAAAAGTGCATTCATTTGATTAGATTTCTCTCAAAAACTAATTATACAATGAATTAGAAAAAAAGAAAATAAGTTTAACATCGCTTTGATTTGAGAAAAAAGGGAAAAATGTGAGAAAAAAATTAAGAAAATATTCCTTTTCTGAAAAGAGTAATAAAAATTTGGAAAATTTCCAATTTTTTCAGAGAAAATATAATATATTATTCAAATCTTATCTTCTTTTGTAACCATTGGTGGAAAAGAATTAAATTAAATGAATTCTATTATAATATAAGACTTATTATAGGTTTGGAATCAGAAAATATCAAATGTTTTGTCCTTTTTTGTCATTTTTGACAAAAATAGTGCAAAAAATTGGATCCGATTTCGGTATAGAAATGGATAGAAATTATTTTTACAAATATTAAACATTTTTTTTACGAATAATTTCTCAGATTTTCCTCAAAAGCTGTCGTTCTGTAAGTTATATAACAATTAAATAATTATTTTGAGAATTAAATTATGAAAACAAATAAAAATCCAATATTTGTATCAAACATAAGATCTATTTTTGGCAGAAAAAGACATTTGAAGACAGAATCAAATGGTTATGGATTACTGAATGTCATAAATCACTAATAGATATCATAAACAATAATATAATCGTTATATTAATCGTCAAATAATCGGAAAAATAGTTTCAATTTGGAAAACAATCGAAATTATAGACCAATAAAATGATTATTAAATTTCACTTTAAATCAGAGATTAATTATTAAAAGACAACAAAATTATCGATAATTAGGGAAAAAATTTACAGAAATTATTCAAAATTATTAATACTATTAATAAATTGATTTTTTCGATTGTAATTAAAAAGTAATTAAAAGGTATTAAATAAATGTCCGGAACTTAAGAACACATTATTAGAGAAGTCGACAATTTGTCCAAATTATCAGTTCTTAAGCAAAGGGTTCGATCTCTTCCGGCTTATGGAGAGTCCAGACGTATGTATTGAACTGATCGGTGGCGTTGGAGGACATGCCGACCACCCGATAGCCCCTCATCTCGAGTTTGTCCAATACCTGAGTTGGCGACTCGTTGACCATCGATGACTGCTGCGGGTTCTGCGGCGGCTGAGCCCCCAAATAGTCCAATAAGAGTTGGTCATCGTTGGCCACATATGTCGGCCCTTTGGCCAAATTGTTGTAATGCGTGAATATAATCACGTGAGGCATAGCTCAAGACTGGATGTGCTGACTGTCAACAAACTGACTATTGATTAGATCCGATCGATTGTATCGCTTATATGTCACCTCTCCTTCTCGTGACAACTGTTTGTTTCACTCCAGGAAATATATCTTTCAATTAATTCAAGGCTTTTAAAGCGCCGAAAGTGTCTTAAATTGAATTTTTTTCAAATAAAACTTTAATTATTTGAGTAATGAGTTAATCGGTAAACAAACGACAAATATATTGTTTACGTCTTTTTCTTTGTTCTGCTTTTTATTCGGCCTTCAATTCAATTATAATACGAATATTTCCACAAATTTTTATTGACTTTTGTACTAAACTTCTGTCGATTGGGTTTTTGTTTTGTGGAAATTCACTGAATTACTCAAAAACCACGTTATGATTGTGTGGGCGGGGAATCGGTTTCTTATCAAGAATAAAATTGCCTGGGTGATTTTTGTTCTTGGTTATTTACAGTAGACAGCTAATATGTGAATCCAGAATTCGCTTTTGGAAACTATTTTTCTGTTTCTATTCAATTTGACCCGGAATAAAGTGATAACTTTTCAAAGGGGGCTTTTATAACGTTATATAAATATCTCAAAAATGTTGGAAATATTTGAAAAATCTGTTATGTAATCAAATGATCTAGTAACTTTCCATCATTTATTCCTCAATAGTGGTATTAATAGTGGTGAAAATGAAGCCAAGAAGAAGTCAGAGGAAAATTGTGGCCAAAGAGACGGAGAAATCTTTGGATCAATTGGTGGACGAAAACACAGAACTCAGAAAACAAATCAAATTTTTCTTTGAATTCAAATTATTTTTCGGACAAATCTGTAAGAAATTGAACTCTTATTTGACTGAAGAAGAAGTGAATAAAATCAGGAAATTTAACCAAAAGTCAAATAAACTTTTTGGACAACAAATTATTCAATCAAATGATGAAAAGTCCGAAGAAATCGCTGTAAAACACAATACAAACAAATCCGAAGATAATGAAAACCAAACCATAACTGATGTCAAATGCAATGAAAATCAATTATTGAGTGATATCTCAGAAGTGATAAAATCTGACCAAACATTGAATCAAAAGAACGGCGAAAAGCCATTCAAATGTCCAGAATTTGATTGCAATAAGAGTTTTAAAAATAAATATAAACTCAAAGAACACCACAAAATGGTTCATATTCTCCAAGATATCCGACCCTTTGTCTGTCGATTCATTGGCTGCGGAGCCACTTATAAATTGGGACGGGATCTCAAAAGACATAAACTGATTCACACAACAAATGGACGTATAAAATGTGATTTCGAGGGATGTCTTTACGTCACTAATGATAGAAACAATTTACGCAAACATAAGAGAAGACACACAGGTATAGCCATTGATAACAGAATTAGCTTGGTCACTCTCTCACCAACCCTCTCCTTAGCCCGTAATTTCGTGTGCATTGGATTCGAGGGATGCGATAAAAGGTATTCTTTGAAATCAGAGCTCAAGAACCACATCGATATCGTTCACATGACTACCGAGAGGTCATTCAAATGCACATTCGATGGCTGTCCCAAAGCCTTCAAACATGACTTCCAACTCAATAATCACGTGAAGCGTTTGCATACCTATCGGGAGCGGACTCTTCCCTGTGATGTGAAGGGCTGTCAATATATGGCTTATACTAAATTTTCTTTGGAAACACATAAAACATACGTTCATTCGGACGAAAGGCCTTTTCTTTGCAATTTCGAGGGCTGTCCCAAAACATATAAGACTGAAATTGATTTGAAGTCACATGAATTAGCCATTCATTCAAAGGAACCGCGTTTTAAATGCCCGGAACCTGATTGTGATAAAGAGTTTCGACGGACTCAGTGTCTTAAAAGTCATATAAAAGCACATCATATGAATGAAGTGATTCCCTGTGATTGGCCCGGATGTGAGCACACCACGAATTCCATTCCGAACCTGAAAAGACATCGAGTAGTGCACACCTCTGAGCGTAGATTTGTCTGTTCGTGGCCTGAGTGCGGAAAATGTTTTAAACTGAGTAAATATCTTTCCCAACATATGGCTATCCATAGGAATGATAAGAAGTATGTCTGCAGTTGGCCCGGGTGTCAGTACCGCTGTTGTGTTCGATCCAATCTCACGAAACACGAAAAAATTCATAACAAATGAGAATTAATTTCAATTTTTTTTTTACTAAATTAATATAATTTTTGGTTTATTTGAAAACTTTTCAAAGAATTGTTTTTCAAGAATATTATGTAATGTTTTGTAATAGACTTAAGTCAGTAAACATTGAATTGTTTTCAAAACATTTGTTTTTTGAAAGTTAGCAAAAAAAATGAAGACAAGAATCACTCCAAATGTCACCAAAAGTCTCCACAAAAATCAACGAAGAATTCACACGAGAATTCATTACAAATAAGAATACCTGTACCTGACCTAGATCAATAAACTCCATTTGTTTGAAAGCCTAACCTTAAGTTGTTTTTGAATAAAGTCTAAAAAATAATCAATATTTTTGTTGAGTCACGAAAATGAGAACAAGAAGTCATACAAATGCGACCAAAAGTGTCCACAAAACTCAACAAAGAATAACATCGGTTGATGTCAACGATGTCTTCGAAGAATTGGTTCACAGAAACCGAGAACTCGAACAACAAATCAAACTTTTCTTTGAATTCAAACAATTTTTTGAAATAAT
>JAQGBD010000595.1:0-26945 GCA_034698165.1 Punctoribates punctum | reverse complement strand
CAGCGTCGAGCCTGGTTAGTACTTGGGAGGGAGACCACCTGGGAATACTGGGTGTCCTACACTTTTCTATTTTGTTGTTTCCTATTTTACACAGTTTTTGGAATAATTTTGCGAAATTTACAGCAATTTCCTCTAAATTGCTGTAAAATAAAAGAATTCTCACGAGAATTGAAAGTATCAACGATTGAGAGGAATATATCTTCAAAATTAATGGCAAATCCAAAAGAAGTGATAGTTTGGGATGAGTTGAAAATTATGTGCCGTTTGTGTTGAGATAATACAAAATAATATTTATCGCAAATTCAGTTCACATTCTTATTAAATAAATTGATAGCAATTCTATTCGCAAACAATTTATTTCTTTTGTTAAAACTTTTGCTCAACTTTTCTACGTTTGGCTCAGAATCGGAATATCTTTATATTTGATTATTCTTTGACTAAAAACCCTTTGCCTTAAGGATAGGAAAGACTATTGTCTGATACGACATACAGTCAGCTCAGGAATGAAAAAAACTGACTAACTTTCTGTTGGGTTTCCTGTAATTCGGAGCAAATATATAATGGAATCGTTTGATAAGATTTTCCTTTTTTGTCGCAAAAATTAGTTCATTAGTGAAGTGTTTGGTATGTATTGGAGAACAGAATCAGATAATTGTGATCCAAAACAATGACAAAAGCAATAATAAATTGCATTAACAAATGGATATCAGTTGTTATCGAAGGTGAGGACTGCCATCAGAGTGAACACCATTTGTTATATAACTGATTAGTCCTCCGAAAGGGCAATACATTCAATTATTTGTCAAACACTAAGACTGACATAAAAAAAAGTCTTCGCATGACTTAAGAAAAGGATTTTCCCAAAACTAAAGACCAAATTATTCTGGTTTTCATAGATATTTCAGAATCCCTAATTTCAGTTTAGTAGCAAGAATAAATACAACTCAGGGTTATTTTAATGATAAGATCGATATAAATGGTCTAAAAATCGTTATCCCTTTAAAAGCCCTTTAATTAAATGTAACGATATTTTTGTTTTGTCCATAATTTTGAACTTTTGAGTCATTTGACGGAAATTATCTTCAAATAAGTCTTTTGTTTCAAAATAACTGAAATTTATTTGAGATTTGATTCAATTATTGAGACAATTATCTCATCGATAATGAGTTCAAATTATTCGGTCGAACGGATAATCGACTCCCGATTCAATTCTGAGGGAGAAGTCGAATATTTGGTGGTTTGGAGAGACAGTTGGGAAGAGGAGTCAGACCTCTCCGACTGTCGGCAACTGATTCGGGAATTCAATGACGCCAACCAACAGTTTTCAGGACAGGTGTCGCCCCCGAAGCGTAAAAGGGGTCGTCAGTCAAATGTTGGCTCCAAATTGCCGAAAGAGGTCGGCCGCCGATCTTCGGTCCGAAAGGCGGCCAAAGAGGGAAATCGGAAACGAAGACAACTGGAGAAGAACTCTCGCGGCAGACGATCCCTCACTAAACCAAAGAAACGCTGATTTGGATCCACTTTAAGACTTGAGATTAATCACTAATTTTCTTAAATATTTTGTTTTGTTTTTCATTATCTTAAAAATGGTTTCATTTAATTCATTTGAATCTTTAAACTCTTATTCTTTGAAATCTTTAATCGTTTTGTGTTTTTAATTGAAAACAATGTCTATATTTGTCACTAATTTTTTTTAAACTCAATCATTATTTAATCATTTTTTGTGTTATTTCTCGAATAAAAATATTTTTGGATTAATTTGTGTCTCATTTTGGTTAAGATTTCCATTGAAGTCAAGATTTGATGGAATCCTATGATTATCCTTAAAGACAATAAAAGGGGACATAACTGAAGAGCAACTGATGTGTGGACTGAATCCGAAGCCTACTTCTGACCAAATAATGAATGTCTCGGCTATTAATGGAATAAATCGATGAAATCTATTAGTTGTGTCTCTAATAGAGTTTGTCCTCATTTGCTATTCATTTGATTGATTCTAACCTTTTCTGGGGTTAAGACATATTAGGCCAGAATGTGACACAAAATATATGGTGTTCTCACTCTGAGTCACTCACTCGGCTGTCGTAACCATTGTGTGGCTGATCCACAACCGCTAGTATTGTGACAATCATTAGTAAACTAATGGCCAAAGTCTTTGCCAACGAAGACATCGTGTTTTTGGATCCACTATCAGAACAAATGGCGAAAACCTAATGTTTTCATTGCAGTAAACACTGACTAACGACACAAACATTAGTTGTCTTCTCTTCGACTCTTATTGTGCCATAATTTGCAAAAAAAATCTGAATCTAATGTCAAAACTTATTAGAGTTGACTCAGAATTTCATTCATTCCTTTTATCAGAGATTTGTGTTTCAAAAAAGGCTTTGAATTCTTTGACGAATTTAAGTGCAAATAACACTCAAATTACGACAACATTTTGAATATCAGATATATTTTCAGTCAAAAGATGTTTTCCTTCAAATATAGTCAAGACGTTGAAGAGTATGCCTTTCAGACACCTATTAGAATGACCATGGTACCAAAATCAGTTTCACTCAATAGTTTAGAATTAGAGAGAATTATCCCGTTCAAATTATAGAGAGAAGGAACGAGAGGCAAATGGAGAGCACTATCTTGGTCATTCCATATAAATACTGATTTATTTTTACTGTAATTTTGAATTTATTGACAAAACATTTTTCTTGAATATGATTTGATTCCGAAACGAATTTTGAATTTTCCATAAAAAACAAAAAAACAAAAATTGGGAAAAGATTGCATTTTCCACAAAACTGAAGTTTAGGTCACGTTTTTATCAAGGTAATATATTGGCTTAATTTGGAATCCGTTCAATTTTAAATTAACTATTTTCAAGCTAACCTGGTAACTACGTTGAAAATTTTCAGTAAATAATCAATCTTCTTTGTAAATACCTATTATTGAACCTGAGTTTGAATTGAGCATGTTCAACTTTTGAAGAGGTCTTCAATCTCCTTCAAATTTGATGATCTTGCATATCTTGCATATCTCTATATAAGCCTTCGATCAATATTTGTCGAGTCATTTGAAACTCTCTTTTGGGATAAAATTATTTTCAAAATATTTTACATATTTTATGCCATAATCTCAACATTTGTTTCACTCATTCATTCGTTTCAAACGAACAGAATTTTGAAATCGTTTGACGCCATTCGTGTCTCTCATTCTGTGCCGAATTTCAAATCAAACGATCGTCTAATGAGTAGTTACGAGTCTCTCATACAATAGTCAGGTATGAGTTGTTTTCTCTTGAATTGTCTTCTTTTCAAACTTATAATTCATTGAAACAGAAAAGTTGTCGAAACTATAAGAGTTGTCCCAAATGTCAAGAAATGACAGTTTTTCACCATTTTTGACACTTTTCTCATTCGTCATAAGTTTGAATTTTCAACATATTTTGCAAATCCATTGAAATGTTGAGCCCTTCCTATTGAGTATATCCTAAAAGTTTGCTAATATTTTGCATAAAAAGCGATTTCTCAAACTTCTTATCAAACTATTGGCACCGAATCTGTGATAAAAGCTTATGTTTTCATATCTTATCAAAACAATGGAATAATTTATTGGAAATGTATTACCATTTGTTTAATTATAATAATAGACTTCACTATAATTTACGACATTTTCTTATATTGTGTCTGAAATTAGTACCGATAAAAGAATGGCTAAGAATCTAATCTTGTATTTCACTCGGAATAGGTTTTTATTTTCGTATTATCTCTTAAGAAAACACACATTTGTTTTGATTAAACCGAGAATATTCTCTGGACAATCAAATTGGTTCTTGCATTTCTGGGCAAACAACTTTGTTTATATGGTGAGTCCATACTCACATTCAGAATAATGAATAATCTGAATAATTTCTATATTGTCTCTTATCAGGGTCTTGACATTTAGGAGAGAGAGAGAGAGAGAGAGAGAGAGAGAGAGAGAGAGAGAGAGAGAGAGAGAGAGAGAGAGAGAGAGATTTCTGGTTGATTTAGATTTAGATTCATTTTGGATCATAAGGTTTTGTCATTTAATTAATCAAATTTTGTCCCAATATTGGTATGTATTTGAAGTCGTTCTCCAAACTTATGGTTTAAATAAAGTTCAATATTAGAAGCGATTACTTGATTTCCGATTTATGCCATCATTTTTCTCTTGTTATTTGAGTTTTTGATAAATTATTCCTCTTTTAGTGGTAACGACTTCTCATTTGTTATTAAGTAAATGACTGTAATTTTTGCAAATGAGAGACACATTTGTGTTGTTTATGAATAAAATTGGGTTAGAAATGAAGTAACGGATAATAGAAATGATATTTCGCACCGAAAACATGGTTTCGAGTCAATTAAGTTCGTTATTTGGGGACTGAGTGTCGTTTTTATCCATTTCCTAAAACACTATTTGTTTAGTCTGAGCCCATATTACCGACAAATATTATAGACTGGTTTACACATAAAAGTCGATATATTGGACAGCAGTCGTGTCTCAGTTCAATGTAATGCCAGATATTGATCCGTAGGCTCACTACTGAACAGATACCAGTCCTTCTCACAGCCATCATATTAGTGGTCCTTAATTTAGGAGGTAATTCATAGGCCTCTCCTTTGCGGTAACAAATATTTTATTGATTTTTGCCAAACATTTGATATTTGATTCCATATAATGATAACAATAAAAGATTTTATTCGCTTTCATTTATGTCACAATGAATTTGAATTCCGAAAAGTTTTGAATATATTTTTGAAAACATGTTTGAAATCCGTATTATTGTGAGAATTGTTATTCAAAGGGCGTAATAAAAGTTCGTGGATTATATTCAGTAAAAGTTTAGAGGACTTATTTATCAGCCCATCCTTTATAACAGTCGAGAGAACAGAAATAAAGAATATTCATCTCATTGTAATTCTTAAGCCCACAGTTCTACTCAGTGTCCGATATATCCTTTCCCTGAATCTTAAGCACTTCCGATAGGAATGATAAATAGAGTGGTGACGGAAATGTAGGTATCGCTCCTTCGAAAACATATATCAGATGCTCGATGTTATGATCAATGAGTTTACACCGATTCACACATTCCCAGGACTTAAGGTCTACTCATTGCTCACAACTTTAATTCGCTGAGTATTTGATAACTTTTCAAAGTTATGTAACAGAATTCAATTCACTCGAAATCAAAAAAGTAGTTTTTATCAAAGAGGCATAAATTGAAAGTCTAAAAGAGCTGCTACTCCATAAATGGAAGTTCCAACTAGGGTTAAATTTTATTTGTTGAATTGTATTTGTGCGCCTATTTTTGGATTTTGAAATTGGAGGCCTATCCTGGATGTACTGCAATTCCAGGCAGACCTGTAGTGAAGGCAGAGCACAGCCCCAGCACTTGACTGTCCAACAAAAATTAGTTTAATATCGTGACTCCCAATGGGAGTCATATCAGATATTAAGCTGATAAGAACAGATACTACACTTTGATCTTAGCCAAAAGGCCGAGAAGCGATACCTCAACAATCACCTCAAAGCCATGACCTTTCAAAACATATACATTCAATGTAACAGTTTTTAAAACAATTACTTTAATTATCACTTCGATAAAATTGGAACAATTAAAAAATGGTAATTACATATGATCAAGCATATTTTTCTCAATAGGAATTTATAAAAATAATTGCAAATATATGACTGAAAAGATTTTTTACTTAACTTTTCCTTTGAGTTAATTTGAGGCAAAAAAGAGAAAACAATTGATTTCCAATTTTGAGCGAAAGTCAGGCCTTAATTGTCTTAAATGATTGATTGTTTTGAGACAAACTTTTTTTATCGTTTTTTCACTATTAACTCATTTCCTTCAATGAATTTCACTGTTCTTTCTAATAATAAAACGATTCGGAGTCAATTCCTTCATTGGCTTTGCCATCAATTAACTGAAAATTCCAAATGAGAGAAGAAAATGAATGCCTGGATAAGTAATTCCTCGGATTCGCTCTTATATTGGTTTTTGTTTGTTTTGGGAATCATTTCTCTGCATATCAAACACTTGATCGACAAAAGGAAAGCCATTCCTTTCCCAACAATTTTTTTTGGTCCAATATTTGCATTTTATTTGATGCTCTCTATTATTATCGTTTGATTTATACCTTTATTGACTACAATTGGAGTGTCTGTCAGACAAAACCAAATGACAATACACTCGAAAATAGCACAGAATAAACCTCCCGTTCATTCAAATACGGTTTTATCGATTTGTTGCCATTTCTTTGAATCACAACAACAAAAAGCAGAGAAATAGAATTCATATCACAAGAGATTATTTTGGCAAGGTACAATTCAATTAAATCAATCATGTTCAAAACTCATCATTTCCTAAAGAGACCAAAGATGCCAAACATCTGTAACTGGAATATAAAATTTTCTTCAAGTTGAACAGGGTCAATGTTTAAATTTTAAATACAAGTAGATTTAGATTAACCCGATTTTGATTATTTAAGCCCTTAATTATTGATATAATAATTTCCACTCAATCTGTGATTTGATAATAAAATTTCAATATTTAATCTTGCTGAATAATTTAAAGGATATCATGATAGTTATAAATATAAACATGCTCAATATCTTTATTATTATTATTATTATTATGGCAACAAATGAAATGCAATAAATGTTTATGAGCAAGATACAATCAAAATATTTCATTTGTTTCGAAAACAACTCTTTGAATATTCGAAACAAAATATTAGAATTGATATCGAAATAAATGATACAAAAAGATAGAAAACTCTCTTCACTTCAAATAAAACGAAAGGGAAAGCCTTCAAATTGAACAGAATATTACTATAATCTTGTTTACAAACTTTGCATTCAAGCGATTTATTCAAAACATTGTCCATTAGTTTATTAAAAACACCCGAAGAGACCAAATCGAGGACAACCCGATTGACATAATTGTGGAAAAGGGGGTCGGCTTCGGAGTGCTTTCTGCTCGTCATTAAAACAAATTGTGTCGGAAGAAAGCCCTCACTTCCTATTCAATTGAGAAATAGATAGTTGAGTTTTAGTGGCGTTTAATTACATTTGATTCACCGAAATATAGCTTAGATTCGGGGTCTTTCATACAAATATGTGTCGCATAACCGTTTAAATGCATTATCCCATCGATAAGGACAGACTCTTTGTTGATAATCTGATTAATAAACTTGTCCTCGTTCAATTGGTGAAGAGAAAGTAAATTCTTCTCCAATTTTTGCCAAACCTTTTGATATACGGCAACAAAATGGGAACGAAACAAATCTTCCTGATAGGAGCCTCCCTGAAGGACAGGCCTGACATCCTGTTCTAATAGTTCTTCCAACGAATCTATATTCTCTTTCTCAGGACCGGTGATAATAGACATACCGATCATTGCCGACAACATTGTCGTCAAAAATAATGAAGACATTGATATTAAAATTATAAGACATCTATTAATAAGAGAAACGTCTGTTTGGGTCAAACCATTTCCGCGCAATAATAAGATAGCGGTTAATGTCCACAAATGGTTTCCCATTATTTCACTCAAACTCAACATATTTGCTCTGAAAATAGATTGACAATTGTTTTAACAATAAATACATTTAGTCTTTCAATAAGAGATAGACAGGGTACTTTATCTCTATCAAGTATTAGCTAAGCAAATGATAGGGAATTCATATTATGAGCTCCTCTTTTGGGATCATACCAATTAAAAGCCATAACTCATAGTATATCTCAATATTTTTAATTCAAAAGGATTTCTGATGATTTCTGTTATGGTTGTCCCCAATGAAGGTATTGATAATATTTCTTACTTTAGTTTAAACGAAGAATTATTTGGGCGTAAAGTGTTTGAAAGAGTGGTCAGAAAACTGAATATCAGAAGAGAGATCAAAACCAAAAACCATGAATAGTGGTTAAGAAAGTGAAACAATGGCTTAAATATGTCGACATCTGAACGCCTATAAGTGGACAGAATTGACATCTGGTCGGAGAACAGCTGTGATGTGTAGGGAGAGACTTGACTTCTATCGTATGTCAGAGCTATCGGACCCAAAGCCAGATCGCTGTCGTTGTTGTCGAGTAAACCCATCACTCCTTCAATTAGATAATTGTATCGCCAATTAGTGTTTCAATTATAGAGATTTCAACATATATGGAGCTGACCCACCACTCCAGCTATTGTTGGTCAAAGTACCCCACTCTTCGTCAGTAGCCCTCATCAGAGTGTAATTGAACTTATCTTTTATTAAAATTTCTAAAACATCTTTCATTGGACCGCTTAATGTCCATTGACGTGAACTTGAGTTCCAGGATAGTTGAGCGCCGGCCCATTCCTCGACCGAGACCTTATTAATTAGATTGAAGTGAATAATCTTGGTAAATAATCACATTTCATGGAATTGTCTCACATTCAAGTGTTGTCTCATCATTTGACTGAAACAAATAATTAAATAAAAAGGTTTTATTCGATTTCACTAAAAATATAACTCAATTACAATAATATAAGGCCTCACAGAATGGATATAACAACGAATCTATAATCTAGCAAATAATAATCGATATTTCAAACTATTCATCAAACACTTGTAACATATGATAGCTATCGACAGAATTATTTTAAGTTACTTTTTAGGTTCTTTCAATTCATATAATAGCTTGATAAATTATACATATTTTTATTCATGAAGCCAATACAAATTCTTAATGAACTAGATTACTTTCTTGATTACTCTATTATTGAAAACAATTAGCGAGTGAATCAATTCATTGCTCTAACATAAAAGTTTCATCGATTGAAAATGTACTTGCTCAATAATATATAAAGCATTATTTTGTTTTGAGTCAACAGAACATTAAAATTATGTCCAGCCTTACATAAATATCAAAGAATATTAAAGACATTGAATCCATCAAGTATAGTTAATTAAATATAAAACGTTTATTCACCAATATTTCTAATTTGATAAATTACTTGAATATATTGAGTTTAAAATATTCTAAATAATTCAATTTAAGAAAAAATATAAGAACTTACATTTTCAAATTTCCATCAGTTCAATTGTGTTTAATATTTAATATGATCAAGGAGAAAATGAAATTTGACAAAGAATTGAAATTTTCATCTCAAGAACATTAAGTAATTGAAAAAGATATTCAAATTATTTCCGTTAAAAACAAAATATTCCGAACGGAAACTGATTTCATTGAATAAATGTTAAATAAAATCTTTTTTCATATAATGTAATCCATATTTCAATTTATTAATAATACTCTGATATTCTGTTTTGCAATATTTGAATGCATTTCTCAATAATTTTGTCTCAAAAGTTGTGACAAATTTATATTTAATTATAATTCAATGAACTAAACAAACGAAATATTGATTAAATTTGTTATATAAACAGTAATGAGAAATACAGTAATGTTAAGGGCCCGGACATCAACAGAGTACCTTACATAATTTTCTCAGGGGGTCCTCTCGATCAAAAAATTAGCTATATTTAGATTTTTTGTCTAATCCTTGACCATTGCCAAATATTCGTGACTCAAATGATCAGAGAACATTTGCTCGGACCGTGTGTACAGGTCATTTTCAACCTCTTGAAGACCCGTTCATTCCTTAAAAGTAATTCAAAATTTCAAAGTTCTGTTAAATACCTTGCTCATCATGTATTTAAAAACAGAGTTATATTTGTTTGGCTGAGATGTGAAATAATGGAATTAAACCAAAAATCCTTACTTACAAATGTTAGAAAATGGTCAAGATCAAAATCAGAAAATTAGAGCTGCAATTCTGGAAGTTATCGGCTCCGACACAACCCTCTGATAAATGGAGCGAAATATAGAGATATAGTAATTAAGGAAAAGTCAATTAAAACATCGTTAGTGAGTAAAACGCAAAAAACTAACTGAACTTTGAATTTATATCCGATTGATCACAAAATTATCATTTTTGGACAAAAATGCTTTATGGAAATATCACGTTAAGGCAAATGTAATTTTTGTTTATCCTAAATGATCATGGTCATTAAATTAATGATGTTTTGCCCAAATCGTGTCCTTCAATGGCTTCACTTTACGCACATTTGCTTCAAAACTAACAAAAAATTTAAATTTGATTTGAGTTTTCATATGAAAAGATAAACTTGTTTTCAGATAATTTTCAATACAATAATTAATTTCAATAATTAGAGGAATTAGTGGAACAAAAACATTGCATTAATTTAATTGGAGAACAGAACGAATGTCTTATTCTGTGCTCTCGTATCAGTCAAAGTACTAATGCGCTGACAAAACAGTGTTTGCATTGAATCCAAAATACAATGAAAAACCGATTTTCGTTCGTCTCATTAAAACTGATTTATTGTCTCATTATATTCAAACTGATTATTCTGACCGATGACCCCATACTATGAGGACAGGGATGTGCTCTTCGCTTGATTTGAGTGAAACAACACTGTCCTTAAATCTATTTGCGATTCACTTATACTAAAGTTACACAAAATAGAAGACAAAAACAAAACAATTTTTTGTGATTTCGTTTTTCTTTTGATTTAAAGATTTCCGATTTCTATTAGACTAGAGTTTCGAAGACATTTATATTCTTGAGTTTCGAGAATAAAAGGCAAGAAGTTTACCATTTTTTTCTTCACTCTCTGTGTAAGACATTAGACTCTTTTGAAGCGATCAAAGCCATTGAATCCATTGAATCCATGGCTAACATTATCTCTGAATTTTCTTTTAGGCATTTATTTTAGTGAAAGATATTTTCAGTTAGTTTTTGACTCAAATTAAATTCGATTTGCTTTTTATCAAAAGCGCTTTTGAATTAATTTTAAAAAAGGAGGAGCAAGGTCTCAATATTATTTTATATCATTTTTTATCACTATCTTGGTCAATTCAACTGAAATAAGTTTGTTTCACCAATATAATAGAATCATAAATTTGAGTTGCCTATTTTGTGGTAACACCTTGCTTATTCTCTAACGATCAGAGAGAGATTTGTTTTCATTTCCTTTCCTTACATTAAAATTTCTCCATTTTTTGTTGATTTCACGTAATTAGTAATAAATTTCTGTTAAATTCAATTTATGACTCAAAAGACTAATTCTTTAATTGAATTCTTCAATGAATTGAAACAAACTTTCAATTTATTAAATGAACTCTTTTTTAGTTTTTCATACAAAGAGAGACAAACGGAAGAAATCTTTTCAAACCCAAGAGTTGGCTAAAAAAAAGTCCAAAACTATTAATTAGTCAAATGGTCTGCCATTGGGTTGACATTAGATCCGATGTCTTTTAATTAAATTTGTTTCCAAACTCTTCAACCATTTGTTTGAAACTTATTTAATACAAAAGCTTTCAAATAATATTAAAAATATTTGTGTAATAGTTATTATATTTTTGACAAAAACCCATTTTAATTGTAAGGTCATTGACGTAAGGGTTGCAGAATATCCAGGATATTAGTTTAATAAAAGAATAAATACGAATAATACCATAGATTTGTATGAGTTGTATGTCATCCCTGTTTGTTGACAATGATCTCAACTCTCGTTTCCAATGAATTTAATTTCAATCGAAGAATAACTCAATTTATATGGAGTTCATAAACACATAACAGAAATCTTATTACCGCTTCAACTTTCAGCCCATTAGAACGGTGCTAGGTCAAACATGTTTGTAATCAATCAGAAAAATCAATTTTTTCACACAATATTCAAATAATATTTTGATTTGAAAGTGTTTGCTCTTAAATCACAAGAAGTAATCTTTTCTTTTTTTCTCCAAACAAATTGATCGAATTGAATGTTTGCCAATGAATGGGGTATTCAATTGTTTCACAGAATTGCCAAGATGTTTGCCCTAAAATAGGTCTTTAGTGCAAAAATTTGATTCCTATATTCATTTACATTGAATTTATAGTTGAGTTCAATTTAAATACTGGTTCATTATGTGGGATATAAATTGGAATAATGGGAATACACGTGATTTGAAAAGATTAATCTTTATTAAATATGATGCTTGGTCATCCTGTTCAACTGAAAGCGAACCCTTATTTTATTGTTTTGTGTTTTTTAGTAGAGTTTCACACAAATCGATATCAGATTTTCGCCAACATTTCCAAAAATAAGTAACAATTTATCAGAAAATATAAGACAACGTTTGAAAAGGACGACAGTTTGAGAAAGATTTCCATAGATTTAGGAAAGAAGTGTTGACAAGAGCTGAGCGAAAGGGAGCGACTCATAACTGACCCGTAATTGAAAAATAAAACGAAAATATGTTTCATTCCATTCCTGTTCTCATCCAATGATTTGACGATTTTCTGAATAAACAATTAATTGATTTGATTCATAAAATCATTGAATTGAAAGCCGGCAATAATGAGAATGGTTTTGCTCACAAAATCCTATTCTGGGCGATGAGTGGCACTGCCATTAAGAAAGTGGTGGTGTTTATGTTCGTCATTATATTGATTATGACAACTGAATGTCGAGAATCGCAAACAATGTTATGAAAGTTTATTCTTCTTCTTAGTCCTCTCCTTATGTACTGAATATCAAAAGAATAACTTTATTTTATATAACACTCTATTTATGGTTTAATATGTCGATAGGAATGGGCTTCGGATGAGTGCAGAGAAAAGAAGGTATTCATAAACAGACAGTCATTAACTGAATCAGGAATAGTGGCTATTATTGAATTGATAGCACTGTTTGAGCACTGGATCCAAGTCTTATGGAGTAAAGAGTTAGTCATTGAATGCCATTAAATGAGCCAATGATTCACTCGATAGCTAACAACATATTGAAGAGACAATTATTTCTCTTAATTTATTGATTATTTCAACTCTAATCTTGGTTCTCAATTGACACTAATTTTGTCGTAAAATAAATTTATTTGAATCTCCAGAATATAGCCATAACTCCACTCAATTTGAAAATATTTTACTCGTTTTGAAAAATGGATTTTCTTTCATATCTTTCGACCGAATTTTATGGATTCAATCGATTGGTGAATTTTCAATTGATCATGCTAATATTGATAGATGGAGGAATGAAAATGGCTGATTGCATGAGGCATAACTGAGATTATTGCAAATAAGCAAGTGCATAAAAAACAGTTTCATCAATTTCCACATTTTCAGCTTAAAATCATTGGAAAGCTTGAGGACACACCTGAATTGGTATAGAACGGCGTCTAAATTGAATAATCTAAAATTGGATCTGCATTTGATCAAGTTAATTTATTTGTATGCAAACAAAATTCAATCGATAGAAAACGAAATCAATTTAAAGAATCCAATAATTGATTTGTTTTTTCAATTCAAAAGCTTTAAACACAAGAGAGAGAAAAGAAGAGTAAAAATATTTGAAAACATTTATCATTCGGAACACAAATGTATCCAAAAAAGAGAAAGAGAAGAGAAATAAGTCGATCAGAGATTAACATATTTTGAATCTTTCATTTGAATTGCAAATAAAAATACATCATTTACTCAGCCATAGAGTGAGTGTATAACAAAAAACAGTCGTCTATTGCGAGACATAATTCTGTGCACAACCTTAACAGCAATAAAACCCAATCAATGGGTTCTCATAATATGAGTGAAAGGATTTACATTTGGAGACACAGAATAAACCATTTATTCACTGCGAAAAAGTCGAAAATTTCCTCTCATTTACTGATTTTTGCTTTTTATTCGCTCCACTATTTACAAGAATATTCTTCAATAGATTTGCAAGATTTGCATATCAATGATATTTTTGAAAGATTAATGACTCGAATAAGTTATTCAAATTTGAAGTCTCTATGATTACTAAGAATTTGCAAAAATATTTCCACAATAGGCCGGTGACTGACAGACACATATAAACCGCACAATGTTTTGTTTTGTGCAAGATATATTCAATTCTCTATTTTCAACATTATTTAGGACAAAATTTAGTAGTTATGTTTTGTGTATTTGTGTTTAAGCAAGATACTACACAAGCACTTGAGAGGGTGAACCCTTCAAATCTATAATTTCTATTCCCCACCGTATTGAAAGGAATAGCCATCCCTGTCTTGTGAACTGACTTCAGTAATGATTTGATGCATAATTCAATTTAATTTAGTTTTGAGACTCAATTTGCGGCTCATTTTCGATAAATATCTTGCAAATGGTTTTTTGAATAATTTGTCAAAAAATTTAAATTAATCTAACAGTTGATGAGAGTATGTGTGGCACAGAATAATCAAGAATATTAAATATTCCATTTCTATTAATAAGCAAAATATGGTTATCAGTCTCCACCAGTTTGCTCAGCATAATCACTATCCTTCAAAAATTTATAACCATGCTAATATTTTCAACGTATTTAATCAAAAAAGATAATTATGTGAATGAATTACATCTAATGGTCAGACATTTTAATCTTTTGAGAATTTCATCAGATTTGTAGTCAAAACTGAATTTTGACATTTTATGAGCGCACATACCGTTGCCTTCACTCAACTTTTGGGATGACTCCCTATTGAACCACATTTTCAGTAATGATCGTCGAGTTTATTGACTTCGAAGAAAGCTTTCGATTTGAATTCAAGATTAGTCTGACTCAAGAAATGTCTATTTTCTTGTGAATAACACTTCTTATATGCATTTCTTACTCTTTATATTGTACTAGAATTTGGGTATTTGAGTGATTGAGTGACTGAGTAAGGTCACTAGGAGTTTGAATTTTATTTATTTACCTTCCAATGGATTCTGGAATTTATTATTAATCAAAAATGAGGCAAATATTGGAAATGGAATTCAGTTATTGAACTGAAAACTCAACAATAATGAGAGCTCAATGGAGGCAATGCTTAGGGAAGACCAGAGAGAGAAAAGTCATGCGAACGTAAGCCCTGACCCGATGTTTATATGGCAGTGGAAGCAAATGTCAAAATATGCAATTCGTTCGCATCTTATCGATCAATATTATGGACCGGTTGTCGATCGCATATGTATTACATTACAAATAATTCCTAAGAGAAACGGATGGCTCTCCCCTTTCCGTCAATACTGACTGACTGGCCGTAAACCCGTCTCGTCTCATGAAAAGGTGTGTCTATTATAACAAACTATTTGTTGTAATACTTGAATTGCATTTTGAAACCATTTTTCACGCTTCAGTTAACAATAGATTAAATGAGAGCTCAGAATAGAGTCAAAAGAGTAGGAAAAATGTATAATAGAGAGGAACGCCTTTTTATTACTCAAAACATTATTATTTCAATTATTAATCAAATGATAGTCAAAGTCATCAAAAGCTGAGATAATATATAAATCTTTTATTTCATTTGACATCATTTGCCGTATTTTTTCCGATCAAATAAAATGTTTATAACTCTAATGGATTTTTTTCATAAACGTATAAAACAATTTTGTTATCGAAAATTCATGAGTTTTTTTTTTACAATAGCTTTGAGGGACAGAATATTTTAATTCTCTATCTTTTTATATATTTCTATATTTATAGATATATTTCAAAGTAATTTGTTTAATATTTAAACAGAGTTTTGTTTCACAAATGGATTTTTCTCCTAAGATTTGTTTCAACTCTTCCTCGATAAAAGTATTTCAATATTTCATTTTGACTGCAATAATATTTTCTCAAACTTGAAACCAGGCAAACATATGAAACGAAATTCTGGCAAATCTTCCACAAAAATGATGACTAAAAATAAGAAACTGAATAAAAAATGAAGAAATGAATTGCTTTAAGGCATTGAAACGAGAATTTGTTGCAATAATTCTCACATTCAGTGAACTATGGGTTTAAGGGAAAAAATATGTCAGAAATAGGAAAAGGAATATCAGAAAATCGTATTCAATATTCTGATTGTTATTCTCTTACATAAAATTATACGACTTTTTAGGCAATAAATTTCATATATATTATATATATTGGAATAAATCAGAGGAAAGTGCAGTTCAATAGCCAAACATTTGCTACAATTTAATTGAAATCTATTTTAAATATAGGATCAGATTTTAAACTCAAACCTATGAATATTTAATTAATTGATTTCGACATTCATTTGCTGAAAACTAATCCATTTTGAAGTCTATGAACTGATAAAAGAAAATCCAATCAAATTTATAAATAAATATCTCATAATTTGCTTTAAAGGAGAGTAATATTCATTTAAATTTTATGGATTATAATAACAATAATCATAAAAATTTCAAATGACTTTGAGATAAGAATCTGGAGCTAAAAAAGTAGTCCTTTCCTATGAAACCCAGTTCTAAGTGACTGAAAATTTGATGAAAAAATGATGGAAATCAAGATTTCTGCATATTTTCTGAATTTTATGAACATTTTCTATAATCAAATTGAAATGAAAAATATCACGAAATAAGACGTTTTTTGAAGTTATGTCTGTATTATACAAAAAGTGTGACCAATAAAAAGATCTCTCAGACCATAAACAAGCAAATTCTTTACGAGAGTACTACCATTTGTGAAATGTTTCCGATTTTTTGTTTCAATGATTTTGCCAAAATTGGATCCCAGGTCTTGTCTTTCTGATAATAGCAAGGACCATTGAGATCAGTGTCAAAATATTGTTGACTTAGAAAGAGAAACGTCTCATTTGATGGCATTCTCTCTGAGAAGATGACATTTAAATCTTCTCTGTTTGACATATACCTCATATTTATGACATTTTTCACATTCGATACCCGACTCCTGTCAAGTCCTCAATCATTTGATTTCTTGCACTCACAGTAATCATCAAAACACTTGATTTTAGGCACTTTTATTAACAAATCTTTATAAAAGGCTCCACAGCTCAGGACAATTGTGTGTCCGGAGCTCAACCTCTTAAATCCTAAAACATTATTTTGAAGTTTTGATACAAATTTCAAATAAAACCATTTTGAATATGTCTCTAATGACTGGGTTTCAGATGGTTTGGAATTTGCCATAAATTTGTAGACAATTTCAAAATTGATTCAAATATTTATTGACTCAAATACTTCGAAAATCGAAATTCCAGGAAAAGTACATTTATTTTGGAGTAAATGACATTTACTCAATGTTTTCTCTGAAATGTTATCATAGAAGTGGACCATCAGTGATGATACGACCAATTCTGAAGAGTAGTCCACTTTTCCAATAGTAATAGACTCCTATCGTTATTGCGATGGGAAATGAGTCACATTTGGAGACAGTCCACTAAATTCGATATCAATAGGAGAGGATCCAAACACTTATCCGAATGCTGTGACCGACCAGAAGGAGCTAAACGTTGTCTGAAATCTGAAGGCAAACCCAACGGTAGGGATAGAAGTCATATCATATGTCTTACTTATATAAATCGTGCGAAAGAAAAATTACAAAATATTTATTTGATAAGAAATGCACTTTCGATAGGAATTCCCTACAAATAGTGTATATATTTATTATTATACTAAGAATTCATTACAATTTTAGACCCGTTTCTATCCCTCGAACCAATTTTTTTTTGAGTAAAACGAAAGGGAAAAATGTCTTGAATTTCAGTGAAATATAACATTGATTTCATCGCTCAGGGATATCATCAATAGTCTGGTAGAGTGGGTCTAATGTATTGCCTCCAGTTTTAGTCTATTGTGAAAACTGAAAGTACTTTCGCTATCAGTAAAACACTATTGAAAATGAGAGCAAAGAAAATGTTCTTCAATTCAATTGAATGTTTTGATACATTTAAATATGTTTTCTCTATGATATCAGTCGTTCATCACTGGATCCAATCTTTTTTAGTATGCTTTCCGCTCAGCCCTTGTTTATAGATTTTGGTTGTGAGTAGAACTTTGTACGTGACCCCATTCTCCTGGATTATTTAACAGTTTTCTGCTGGAAAATATACCAATACTTTTATCTTCTCAAAGGCTTTTGGCTTTCAAATCAATATTCAGAAAACATTTTCTTCAAAATTAATATCAAAATTAGTTATTCACAGAAGAATATGAGCCAAAAATTCAGTCACTCTTTGAGAGGAAAAACCTTTTTCACTAAAGGGTCTGAAATTCAATCTGAATATTGAGATTAAGTTTCTTCAAATTTATTGATCGCAAAGGAATACATATAAAAGTAAGAATTGTTTGCTCACAACTTCTTTGCTATTCTTTGCCAAAAATTTTTATAAAAAAAATAATAATAAATTTCATTCATTTGGAAGTCATTTAATATATTTGAAGTGAGTGTCCGGACAGCTATTATGACATTTATTTCAGTGCCATCCCTTAGACTCTCACACAATAGAAAAGCGCAGATAAGAAGCGATGAAAATAGTGATAGCAATGAATGTCTTCACTTTATTTATGAACTGGGATGAGCAGGATACCACTATAAATGACTTTGTTGCAGGTCAACTTTCTTTTGAAAATTGGTCCATTGAATGGCCAATAAGATTGATTTATGGCTCGTCATCTGCAGTGATTGACTCCCTGCACATCTTTGAATAGAGAGTTTAAATTGATTTCCATTTAAAGCTCACAAATAGTTTCTAATCGATCAGATTTTTCCCAATATTCCTCTTTTGTCAAAAGTAAATGTTTTCATCAAATGAAAAACACTTTCGCTCTTAATCTATCATTTTGTGAAATATTTGTGGAGCACTTGTTTTTCAATTGGATTGAGAACCACTCCTAAGAATATTCTGTTCAATATTTGCCAACAATTTTATGTCTCATTAAACAATAGTGTCAATTGTGGCAAATTATTCAATAGTTTCTTGGTTAATCATTCTCGGAGAGTTAATTAAAAACTAAATTCTGGTGAATATCTTATTAACTTGCTAAGAAACAACGGGTCTCTCGCTCTCCCCCATGAGCTACACCTTTGCGCATCTCTGACGCAATGAATACTTAAAAATCTATTCGTAATTAAATAGGATTTGAATAGAAGTGCAAACAAAACAAAAGCTCTCGATTTGAATAATCAATTAATTTATTTTCAGTCATATTAATGGAAAGAGTTATTCGTTGGGAACAAGAATTGCATAAATAAGTCATTAAATTAGAATAAAATGAAAATCTTTTAATTTTTGTGTAAATATTTCTGTTAAACAAAACAATAGTAAATAGAATTTGGTTTTGAATACAAAACAAATCATTTATTGTTTTGGTAAACAAAATCAATTCTCAAAATTTGAAAGTCTTGGCCAATATTGCCCAGAGTTAAGGCTTAGAAAAGTTGATGGCTCAGATTCGAAAGTCAAACACTTAAATTGTTGGTATTTTTCATTTCAATAAAATTAGATTTACTCGACATTCACTGTATGGCAGAAGGGAAGGGCAGGAAAGCCAGTAGTTTCCCAAAAGTTATCCGAAGAATGTTTTATCATTACTTCAATTCTCTATATTCAATACAATAGTGTTTATGCCATTTATTATCGTTTTTTGTATAGATTTTTATTTTTCTGTTTTCCAGACTTTTTTTTCAGTCTTTTAATAAAATGAGTTTCAGTTTTGCTTTTGTTTGCCATCCGTTCAGTAGTTGTGATAAATTTTGATTAAACAAAAACATTGTTTTTTGAAATTAAAACTATTATTAGAAATAATTAATTAATTGAGAGCTGAAGCTCTGAATATGTTTCAGTGTTTTATGGATGTCCGGACCCTATCCTAAAGACATTATAAATGACATTCTCTTCTCGAGGATCCGGTAAAACAAATGACATTTCTGTGCAAATGAGTTAAAAAGAAGTTGTGATGAATAGGATTTCGGACCAAAAAAAACGAGAGAAAAATTTATTTATTGATTCAGAGTCTTATCTTAAAACACTATTGGGATAAAAGACAGTGTCAATGACCAGGTTCTAAAATTTGATAAGTAACCAAGGTGTCTTTCTCATCGCAAACATCGATTCATTTTATTTCACTTAACTTAATTAATAATACAATTTTATCATTCAATTGATAGAAAACATGTATTAAATGTTTTTGATATTCAATGGATTTGATTCTTGCAAACGAATGAATCATCGATTGATTTGAGGAAAAATCGTTTTTCCAATCAATGAGTGGAAGCAAGTGATCCGTTGCCTCGGATTTCACTCATTTTGAAACAAAAACTGTGACATACGATACGATTAATTATTTAATGTCCGAAACCGTAGTTAAAGACATTGAGTCCAGTCTTTACGCCTAAACGATTTCAACGTATTTGCTTTTTCAAAGGATTTGTGGCACAGAATCCAGAGACAGAACACCAGAATTGGTGTCCAAGAGGTCGAGGATAGAGTTGGGTTGTGTTGCGTTGTGTGCATAGATAAAGACAATGTTAATTTAGGTCTTAACTAATCCACGACATGAAAGTGCTTTCAAGTAATGCTCTGTCGATCCCAATCCCAAACACATTTCTCCACAAATATCGCGACTCTATTATCAAACAGTTTTACCACTTTTTTCATCCTTTCGGTTGAGTCAAACCTATTGTTCTTTGTCTTCTTCTTCGTTATTATTCGGTTCTCTCAACTTCTTGTGAATCTGATTGCATTCATATCTGTTCCCTAAGAATACTGTCTTTTCTTTCAAACAATAAATCTTTTCTTTTTTGTCTATCATTTGCCGGCTCTTAGTCTAAGACTTTGCTTTCAATATATTTTTTTAAAGTCATTTAAGGAGCGAATAGTTTGCAAAAAGGGTCTGATGTGAGATGTGATGAAGTGATTGATGACGTGATACCACTTCTGATTTATTCTACAGACCTTTCCCTCATTATATTGTCTTTTCATTATCGGACTCCCAGTCGATGCAAAAACCCAAATAACTATCGAATGTATGTTTTCTTTGTATTCTTCGCCTCCGAAGACATTAAGAAAACTCTTTTCACACAAAAAACAAGAAAAAACCAGAACCTGACCAATGATTTTCTCTGTCGTTTCCGTTTCGACACTTCATTGTTAACACTCCTCTGGTTATGAGTTCCTCTAAATCTTGAAATTCTAAGCAAACCTAATCTGAAAGCACACACTCTTCAAGAAATTCATCAATTGTTGTGTTAGTTATTATTTTGACATAAAATCCATTTGAGTCACAAATTGTTTCCATTAAATAATTAAATTTCAATCAAGAGTTTCGTCCAAATGTTAGTTCAGATGATTAGATAATTTTGAAAATGAGATGAAAGCCATTCGCAACCGAAGACCAAAACAAACGATTCGTTCATTTGTATTGAATTACTTGAAATTATTTGTTCGGAACTTTAATTAAGGGATTGTCTGTCAGTGAGAGACAAACTGTCAGCAGAAGAGTGGCAATAAAAAAGTCTAAAAGTGTGTAAATCTAAACTAATAGCAGAAGCAGTTCGTTAACAACAGTTAACTTTAGTTCACTCTTTGCTTCTCTTCATTTTCAAGAGATGTTTAACAGAAGAAAAGCAAAACTCGATTGCATTTCATTGTCTGATGTGATGTCCGTTCCCTATGCTGTTCCCTATGCCTCCAGATTAACACTGTATCCGCTTTTATGTGGAAATAAGTTCTTCAAACTGTATATCAACTCATGTCTAACAATATTTCTCTTTTTCTCTCTTATTATCTTTGATTACAATCTATTTGATGTCTCATTCAATCATTTATTCTCTTTTTTAATTCATTTTTCAATTCGAGCGAAAAAATATTTAACCATTTATTTTAAGTTTTAATTTAAGGCTTAAAACGATATTTTGTGTTATTCTCAAAGTTTTCCTATAAATTCCCCCAAAATATTACTCTTAAGGACACTCAAAAAGACAATTTTAATTCTTCTTCGGTAATGTGTGACATTTCAACGCTCGGTCCCAAAAGACAACTCTTCAAAAATTATATGCGGTTTCCCGTAGATCTGTGGCAGAACATAACCCAGCATAACCCAGCTCAAACGTGTTTCAAATAACAATATTTCGTTTAAATAAGCGGTTAATCATTTGTGAGTCGAAATCATTTATAAAGTGAACAAAACTTCGTTTATTTCTGTCAATGAAATCATTTATCGTTTTGATTGAATTTTTCATTTCTCACGCGGTTTCACCTTTTAATGGCCTCAGACTTCATAGACAGGGATAGTATGGAATATATAGAAGAGTTGAAAACTCGATTAATTATAGCTTTTGTTTAATCAATTTTGTTCAGTGATAGTCAGGTCACAAAAAATCCACATTGAATTTGATATAAATAAAAAGCTAGATACTTTGCTACTTTTTAAAAGATTGAATTATTTCTCGAAGTTAGTTCATCAGAATCAAATCATTTAAACTATCAATTTTTGAATGATCTTGATCGCTTTAATTTGTTTTAATTACAAATCTCTTGGTTGTCCCCATTCTTACTCTCTCTTTGTATTCATCTTTCATTCAGCCTCTGATAGAAAACAAGGTTTTGTTATCTAATCCATTATTAGAGTTGAGACACAACTCCACTAATTATTATAATTAGTAGTTTTCATTAATTTTATAGTCCAACGAATTGTCGTATAAACAATAGAAGAGGTCCTTTCTTTTAATCAAAGGTTAATTCATTTATATGTGTTTGTGCATGATCATTTTTTATAATTTTATGTTTGCTCTGAAAACTGGTTATTATGATATGTTTCGCAACAAATATGGAGACAATTCTCAGCGGAGACTCTGTTCTCAAAAAAGAAATAATAATAATATAAAAAGTTTTATAACTCTATTGAACGTAATTGTGATCAATAAGAAGAATATGTGAACGAAATCATCCGAAACATTCTCTGCTATAAACAGCTCTTCCCTTATGCCATACAATCATTGCTTTCATTGAATATCTCCCAAACTTTTGCTATTCTTTTCTATAAATAGGAATCTTATATTCAGGACATCTTTTATCATAAATTCAGTTTGACTTCAGAGATGTTCACTTGAGTACAACCTTCCAATTAGGACTTAATCCCCTCTTTTCTAACCCTAAATACAAAATAAAAATATATTCAAAAGAGATAATTTTGCTGAGAAAAAGAGAAAAGATAGTACTTAAAGAAAAACAGATCTTGATACCTTTCAAGGATTATGTGTTATATCATTATGAATTATGGTTTTATTTTTAGCATGATAAAACTACCAATTAGTAGAAAACGAAAAATCTTTGAAATAGTGGACAACTAATTAGACTCCAATTATTATAACAAATATTAATCCCTTAATAATAATAATTAGTATTCAAATCTATGTTTTAATAATTAATGACTAAAAAATAAAAATTATTTCTTCGGTGCGTTAACTGAATATTTATTAGAATGAAAAAATTATTCAGGTAAATTAACATGATCAATTATCAATGATGGAACAAACTTTGTGCATTAACCTAAGACTAAAATTAATATTGGCATGCTAATTTATATTAAATTTTGTTCACATAAATCAAATGAAATAAGAGATTAATTATTTGAGGCTTACTCGACGGCAAAAATAAAATGAGCTCGTTCATTAGACACAGAACCAGTGAATATATGATGAGTGATAGTTTAGTGGTGCCATTTACCGCACAGGCACTCAACCCTCTGTTGGCGCAAATCCATCAGAAAACACAGATTTTGTTTCCAAAAGTCTGTCCTTTGATTGTTGTATTCATTTATTTTCTGGCAGAGCTATTGGAGCACAGGTCTGATGGCGCGCTCAGCCAAATATCTTGTATAGGGATCTGATGCTCGCTTGGACTGAGTGCCATATAATATAATATAATATTATTTGATTTCAATTCTATTATTCTCTGATTTACTGAATTTTCATCTGAAAAAGTTTTATACATTTTTGGGGGAATATTATGCAGTCGTTGATTGAGGAAATGCCTGAAGAAGAAGCGCCGCTGCGATACGTTATTCCGCATTCGCTGTGAGTTTTGTGCACCAGTGCTGTGCTGTGGCTCTCCTCTCAACAACAGCTCACATGCGAATCAACTTTACTGTCT
Source organism: Punctoribates punctum (assembly GCA_034698165.1). Classification (NCBI taxonomy): domain Eukaryota; kingdom Metazoa; phylum Arthropoda; class Arachnida; order Sarcoptiformes; family Punctoribatidae; genus Punctoribates; species Punctoribates punctum. The sequence continues at coordinate 2,984 of JAQGBD010000595.1, read as the reverse complement.
ATGAGAAGTGTCTCTTCAGATCAGCTAAACTGCTGCTGAAGACTGAGCGTCGGTTTTGAGCTCTGGTTTGAAACAAAATTCTCTTACTTTCAGAGTATATAAAAGAGAAGTAAAACTATTAACAGAAGAATAAAATAAATTCTCTCTCATTGTTGTCTCAAATGCTACTAATTTTAGTGACATTAAAGTGACTCAAATTTCTGTCTTTTTCTCAAATATATAATAAAACCTTTTGTGTGCTATTATTATACGTTGACATCAATTCTTTGCCTTCTTTTTAGTGAACAAAATATTTACTTTCAGTAGTTCTTTTAAAATCAGGTCCTATTAGGTCCTTGGTCGCTATTATATCAAAATTGGACTTCTTCATGAAACCTGATCATTCTTTACCTTAAATAGACAATATATTGGACAAACAAGTTTAATAAGGATATAAAGCTCTTAATCAAATAATTTATAATTGATTGAAAGTAAGTGAATTCCGGTTTATTTGATATTATAGTCTTATTATTGTTCTTAATATTTAATAAATGGTTCTTGGTAATTCTCATTTTCCATGAACTCTGAAGGTTTATGCTTAAATTATGAGCCAACTTGGTACATTTTATTCAGGCTTGGCCAAGGGAGTATATAAAAATTGAGACCAAGTATTAAATTAAAAATCTTTTCAATTGATTTCGATTAAAACCTAAAAATATTTTTCATTTAAGAATTAAATTAATTTATTTGAATCAAAGAAAGTTTATTTTGAATATAAAGGAAAAAGAGTCAAATCTGTTCATTCATTTCATTTAATTTTAATAATTTTTTATGGTTTTAGAAATAAAATTGTCTTTTATTTGAGAATAAATAGAAAAAAGGCTCAGAATCTAATGGAAAGGAAATTCTTTTCGTTCAAAATGAAGAATATTTGGACATTAATTTTGTCGCATAAATGGGAAGCAAAAAGTGAATTACATTTCAGTCTTTCATTAAATGAAAATAAAATTATATCATATCTTCATATTTGATGTCTTAAAAGCCATAAAACGTGAGAAAAGTGTATAATGTTTTTGCATATTCTCTGTCGATTCGGGTATATATTTCAGTACAGAATCTGTAAAATAAATAATCAACAATGAGCAAGCTCTATTTAATGGCTTAGTTAAACTGAAAAAGACTTTTTATGAATTTAGAGTAAGGAGATTTAACGACTTATTCAATAAGGATCACCAATGTAAATTGCTTATTTGAACTTCATTCAACTATTTCATTGATTTAAAAATAGCATGTACAAGATCATTTACCTAGACATCACTGAAAACAATAATAACTAGCATTAAAAAGAAGCGAAATAACTATTTTTCGGAACTAAATTATTGTGCGATCAGTCCTTCTGAATAACATTTTATTATTGAGTTTAAAAGAGAAATGCCGTCCCATCGGAACGGCTATTGTTTAGTTTGATGGATAGTTTGTATTGTTTCCAAAATTATGGCGATTTTTCAAATTTTTTGCTCCTCTGAAAAGCCAAGACTTGATTTTTTCAGAGGTCTATCCTTATCCTGATCTCAATCGACGACAAATAATATTAAATATAATAAAACCTCAAACAAAGTGCGGGTCTATTAATACTTAACGGTTATCACAGATATATATCTTATAATTTTCGGAGATTCTTGACTTTTATTTTCTTTTTTCCATTGGTTAGAGAACTGTGTTTTGGTTCGTAAATACAATAACTGCCAGTATTTTGATATAAGAGATCTGATCTGAAAACTGGTGAATAGAGCGGTCGTCTCAAAGACTTCAATCAAAGATATTGTGAGCGCTTTTGTAAATCTGCTCTTTGGTTACCAGTTATGGCCAACAAAACTGAATCCCCAATGGATTAAGCGCTCAAACGTCTACTATTCCTCCTGACCTGATCAAGGCACATCGAGGCACACACACAACAACAACATCAAGAATAAGAAGAACTCAGCCAAATGGCGAATAGACTTTCGACTCAAAAATAAACTCACAAATAATTGACCGCATTTAAGAACAGTGACTAAAAACTGACTCTTTTTCTTCCACTTATTCCCATTGAAATTTCATCAGATATTTGGTACAATGGTTTAGTTCTTCCACTTATTCTTCGCCTTCTTATGACTCTTCACTCAATTCAAGTCACAATTCATTAGATATAACTCTCGCGACATAAGAAAACTTTTCTTTTTTCTGATAAACTTGTGATATAAGAAAACAATAGCTTTGAGTTCATATATAATTCTCATCGTATTTATTGTTCACACATTGAATATACTGTGTATTGAAGCTTAATGTCTGTAATGAATATTTTAGGCCAATCTTACCAACACTGACGTCTATAGCCTATCCTTGGTTATTTACCTCATCGTTTTCTCAATTAAATTAAGTCTCCCATTATATAAGTGATCAGAAAAATGTTGGATACGCTAAAAGTCCTCTTTATTCTCACCGGTGCCTCAACCTATTTGGGTAAGTCTTCCCAACACATAATCAACAATATATTTATTCGTTTTATGGTTTTCTTAATAATTGTTTATGCCCTGATCAATTTTTATGATGTTTCAAAGTGAAATATCAGGTGCAGTATTCTCTCGTTTTTATGAGTGAGCAATGAATCTGGTCTTTCGTTTGATTGATTTGATTCTCTGTCGGAGTAGTTGTACTCAAATTAAACGAATAGATTCCTAAATACAAAAGAAGTGAATGTTTTATATGTTTTTTTTTGTTGAATTCTGATTCTGTTTTCCGTTCAGTTCGTGTGTTAATTAAGATAACTTTCCTCTCATTTCCTACAATTTTGCAATAATTCTGTTAATTCGATGAATTGATTAAAACTAATTTTCAGACAAGTTTTGATGATTTTTGTTAGATTTTATCTGTTTTTGAATAATCAAAACCAGAGCTGAGAACTAAATGGATTCGCCTTCAGAGAGGATCTAATAGTTTAGACAACTCTAAGACAGTGATTGACG
>JAQGBD010000594.1:0-26946 GCA_034698165.1 Punctoribates punctum | reverse complement strand
TAACTTTTGATTTCAATAATATTCTTAAAGAGTTAGCCATAAAAGGACTTAACTTTTGAATAAAGACATTGAATAAAGATTTGTTATCCCTTTTTATTCATCGCTTTATCTTTTGCTGAAACACTTGTTTTTTAGAATCGATGAACAGAACTATAATCATCTGATTGTCTGAACGACTTATGAGATTTGGAACAAAACAGTGACCCTCGAGATGTCCTTTAATTGGAGTGATTTGCATCAGACAATAGCGGAGGTGAGGGCTCCCCCATCACTGCCTCCACTACCCGATCCGTTCAATACTCAAACACTGGTCGACAAAAGCAACGAAACCAAAGAAACGAAAAATTCGTATCAGATTTCGTCGACAACTTGTTCTCAATACTGGAATTATGTGACTAAAAGTTTCGAAGAGGACTTCCTTATGGTTTCCCTCTATAACGACGTCGAGTCTGTCATACAAATGGGTCCGAAGTATGTCTTCAGCTCTGATTCAATAAAAAAAATTCTAAACAAAATCTTTTCAGATGTGGTTTAGTGGCGCTAATGATGTCCGAGCCTTTGGTCAGGACTTCCACTGATTGTAAACTCACTCAAAACGATTTGTTCGTTTCGGCCAAACAAATGGGTTTCACAAAAAGCGGAGAAATGTTTTCAGGTATTAACACATTTTTGTGACAAATGACTCGACTTTCAAACCAATTGATTGCCGGAAACTCGAGTGAAATAATCTTAAAATAGGATTTCCTCCTCTTTTGATACTTACCTTCGACTGAGAAAAAGCTAATAAACAAAAAACTGAATATTTTACTAAAAAATACTCACAATTTATAACTAATTTTCTCAAATCTATAACTTCTCTGAACTAAAAAAATCTGAAATTTAAAGAGAAATAAATTTTTTGAGATTTGATTCGAAAGACTTACAAAACTTAAAACGATTTCAGTGGAAAATATGGCAAAACTAGCGAATAGAGTCCTATCGGTTGGCTCTCAGATCAAAGACAATCTAAAAGACAGAATCACAGAATTAGTGCTCCATTTGAGTGAAGGACTTCCAGTTCTGGTACCGTATGACTCGGACGCCAATCACGAGCCGACCCTTTTGGACGGACAGAGAGCCCATTGGGCTGTTATACTCGGCTTTTGCATTGCTATCAACACAAACGAGTTATCTGTTGAGCAAATCAATGGTTTTATAGACGAAAACAACTCACAACTCATACACTTAAAGCCTAAGCACCCGATATCTGACTCTCTTCTGGATCTGATCGATAAGAAACGGTATAAAAAGGTCTTTGTTTATGCAAAACAAGGAAAGAGCAAACATTTACATCTCTGGGACTTCAATAGGCTGTGCGATAGTAACTGTAATTTAGTGAAGACTAGTCGTAAACTCAATGAATTAGATATTATATTACCAGAAAAGGGGGGAATAATTCGGGGTTTGAATAATCAAAGTTTGTTTATAAATAAGACTTTTGTCGAATAATTCAAAGAATTGTCAAAATATGGAAATAATTTTCAGTAAATAATTTGATTAACTCTTAAAAAGACTAATCTCTGGTTTGACTCAACCGTCGATTTCTGGTCTCAAATAATCTTAAAAATTATTAAAAATTAAAATTCTTCAAAAAATCATGAATTGGTAATCATTTTTGTTATCGAAGTGGAACCCCATTAGGGGTCATATATGGGCTCAAACTCTTTGTCTCCAATCGTGTGCTCTTCTTGTAATTCAATCTCCATCTCTGTGTTCACACCATTAGAACCATTGGAGATGTCCTCAGATTTGACTGTATTTATGGTCTGTTTGGTGTCGTTAGTAATGATTTGGTCTGAAATGACTCTATTGTTAGACTCATTCGTTAATTGATTCTGATTTTGGTCTTCAGTTTTAATCTCATCTGACGTAAGCCTCGGCTCTGAGACCTGAGTTTCCATTTCATCGATTTCTCCGTCAATTCCTTCGTTCTGTTCCTCTTTTTTGTAGAGTTCATCGATTTCTGACAATTCCTTCTGAACTTTGGCTCTCTTTTCGGCGACAATCACTTCATTAAAATAAAACATAAATTAGAAGAAAATGAATTAAAACAAAACCAAAAACTGTTTTACGTCTATATTTGTCTTTAGTCTCCTGAAGTCGTTTTTCAGACTCCGGGGTATGTTTTGCCGGTAAGTAAAATATATGGGGTTTTGTTTTAGTCTGAATGAAGTGCGACAAATGCTGATGAGACCGCTCCCACTCCTGATGCTGTTCCAGAGACAAATTCAATCATTAAAATTATTCTCAATGTTTAGAGGAATGCCTACAATTTGAACTCGCTGCATTTTGTGTTCGATACGTCTGATTTGTGCTTGCTTCTCTCGTCTCTTGAGGAAGAGCTCCCGTTTCTCTTTTCTGATAGCAGTCCTCTCCTCCTCTGCCTTCGCGTCCAGTTTTTTCTCGATTTCGACTCTTTTCTGCGTTTGCTGTCAAAAGAGTCAAAAATGTTACTTTTTTTGTCTTAGAATAAAAATGTGGACAAACCGTATCCTTTCGGGACGTCTCTTCATTTTGGAACTTTTGAAGAGTGCCTAAAATCATACCAAACATGCGTTTATTTCGGGCCAAACCCTTCTTATCGCTCTTCTGTTCCTCTAAAGCTTGAGTTCGAGGCTTGACTTCCCGAGTGGTGGCGATCACTGATGACTGAACAGTGTGTTTGCGAATCGGTTCGTCAAAGTCACCGATTTCTCGCTCATCGAAACGTAAACTGAAAACAAAGAATTGATTATCAAATGAATTGTCATTCAGTGGACTACCGGTTGAAAGCACTTCCGTGAAAGCGTCGCTTCCGTTGCGGTTCTTCTGATTGGTCTTCAATTTGTGAGATCGCAGACGAAAAGTTATTACCGAAAGGGGCGGACACTCGGTTCCGAACCGAATTAGGCGCAGCTTTTGCTGACCTCTCTTTTGTGGCAACACTTTAATGACATTCAAATTAGATTTTGATTTAAGGCTAAACTGAGTGAAGACAAATACCTGGGCTCTCTTCCAGTGATCTTTTTGATAGAGTCGTCCACATCTTTGAGGGACTGTTTGGCCTCCAAGAACTCGGTCTCCAAATTTGCGAAAACATTCAACACTTTCGCTGTCATTATAGCACTTAATTTATATACAAATTAATTGATTAATAAATCATTAATAGATATAAAATCAAATCATTTATATTTGAATTTAATTAATAAAACAAATGATTGTTTCAAATAAATGTGAATTTTTGTAAACACAATGTTTTGTTGAAAGCGTCGGTCAATAAATTTAAGGCAAACATAACGTCACTCATATAAAAGTGACCCTCAATTCAATTAAAGCCATAAATTCACTTCAAAACTAATTTAAGTTCAAATTTCATTCAATTAAAACCAAGTCTTATAAAAATGTGCACTGTCCAGGGTCAATTATATTTTTCACACATGATTAATATAAAAGATTCTTAGGTTTAGCGCCGCCTTAAAAGTTGTATACTTTTTGGTTGACTGGAAGTCAACGAAACAAAGATAACGTAAACGAAATAATTTAGAAAAACTGTTTTGATGTATAAATATTGATACGTTTGAAGTGCTTTAAAGCCTTTAAGTAACCCATAATTGGATTTGTTGTCATCTAATTGTCATTCATTTCATTTGCTTTTAAATATCATTATAAATAACAAATCAATTTAATTCATTCAAATCGTGAACACATTTACTAAATAATATTGTTTTTACATAATATGTTTATTAGTTTATGACTAAAATTAGTGTAATTTTATTTAATTTTATTTTTATTGACATTTGAGTCCTGCGTTTGCTTTTGATTGTTAATCAGTATTGAGTTTAATACAGTTTTTAGTGTTTTTCAAACTGTGTTTAAATTTACTTAACCTAAGAATCGATAGATTTTCTCATTGAAAGCATTTGATTAGTATTTGTGAAAAGGCTATAAAAGAGTTGAATCTAAAAATGAGTGGCAGTTGTGGAGAATTGGGTCTTAGGATAGCGTTATGTGATTTGATTGAAAGACTTAAGCGATGCGAACAGAAGTGCTCTTATTTGGAGGAATGCAGACACGAACTCATCAAAGAAGTGATGCGACTCAGACTCGAGAACGAGTGGCTGACCAACACTTGTCGTAATAATAATCTTATGTCTGAATCCAATCAAATGGCTCTCAATTCCAGTCCTTTTAATAACTGTTATAATAATAACAATAATCTAATGATTCGATCGATTAGTGAACTGAAACCCGAAAATAAAAGTATTGATAAAAACATTGAATACGATGTGAATGGAAGCGATTCCGACAATAAGGAGGAGAGTTGGCAACAGATCACTGCCAGACTATTACAAGACCTCAAGCGAGACATAGCCAACGGTCAGACCGGATATACCGCTCGCGACTCACAACAGGCTTATGCTCTTCCCCTCAAAGATATGTTGGAATCCGATTCCGACGACAATCAACTTGAGAACAAAAACAAGGAAACTATTATCACAATTAATGACTCTTTGACTCATTCCGAACAAACACTAATGGATGACAAAAATTATTTACTCATAAAAAGACAAAAACAGTCGAAATCTTCTCCAATATCTCCGATCGAGAACTTGGCTCTCAATAGCTATAAGAGTCCCTATTCTCTGGTTTTAAGCGATAATCGAATCAAAGACGAGATTTTCAATAATCGGAGCGAAAAGAGTTGTGACGAACAAAATTATGGCCAAAATAGTGAACAAAAGCCAAACCATTTGACTCTATTTCCAAACAATCCAATCGATAACAATATTGAATGCATTAAAGCCTTTTCCAATGCTATGTCTTATTTGAAGGCAGATCTGAATGAAGTATTTCAGGCCTTAACCACACAGAATGAAAAACTCAATAAACTTAAAGCCAAACAACTGAGGAATTACTTCAAAAGACAACTCAATTTTGAGCAGAATTTCCATCAGACGAGTACTCCATTGACTCCATTGAAAATCGACCCGAAGTTCAATCATCAGAACTATTGACATAACAATCGTTTTCCAATACAATTCTATTTCTATTCAGTTTTTTAAGTGAATATATATTTTATGACTTAATTTAATTTAAATTTTGTTATTTCTTTAGATCAGAGAATTATTTTCCAACAAATTTTCTATTTTTTCCTTCATTTTTAAATTATGTGAAAATAAATGAAATCTTCGATTTATAGCAAACATCTCTTCATTTTTCATATTCAATGGGTTTTGGGTCCAACCAATTGATTGCTTTCACTAAATGGCAATCATTTGAGGCATTGATTAATGATACAGAGAAGTGGTTACCACAGGATTAAGCCAATTGTCTACTCAATTGTCCGTTTAATTGAATGTTGTGATGGACAGTGATAACCAAAGGGGGAGTTTATGGTAAATGAACCTTTTTTTGCTCGATTTAGCTGAAAAATTTTGACCTTTTTTGTTGTACTCCTTACACCTCGAGCGGAAAAATTTCTCTAACATTATGTTCGAGGACAAGAACTAGGTCTATCTAGGTTACTCCCTCCTGTATTATCCTTCCCTCTGGCTCGAGGTGTTGAGCATCACTGGTCCTAACTTTCATTAATTTTTTGTCGACTTATAATCAATTTTCTGAAGATTAGGAATTGAAGCCTAGATTTTAAGCTCTTATCGATTGAAAAAATTTATTGAAAATTTTCTCATGTTTTCTAATGACTTCAATTTATAAGTTATTTCAGTTTCAAAAGAGTTGCTGAGCTCTGAGTCTTAAGAAAACTGATCTCAATTGTTGTGCAGCACTCGATCACAACAACACTTCAATATTGTCGTTAAAAGGAATAAATTGGATTTGAAGTCAAAATAAATTTAAAATTATTCGATTATTTTCGGCATAAATTTTTTGCTAGGGTTAACTCAAACTCAGTTGTGATTCATAAGTTATTTGGTGTTAGAATTTTTCTGTCTGTCTGTCCGTTGCCCCTACCTATAGATGATTTGTTGGTTTATGTTTTCTATAAGATTTATGAGTTGTAAGTTATCTACAGAAGTATTACTATCTTCTGGCGAGTCTTGATTGAGAGCCACAAAAAAATAAGGAGTGACCCCTTGTGAGACCCCTTCTCATGTAATATTAATTAATGTCACTCTGACTGTTGGCTCACTTTATTCATCCAATTCTCTGGAAAAAGAGATAATCATTAGAGTTGAAGACCAAGACTTTTAGTTGAAGTATAAACAAAAGGTTGGGATTAGTTGAGTAGAAAAGCTATCATTTAATTGCCATTAAGTAACGATCAAAGACTTAAGACGTGACTTAAGTCTCCAAACGCCGTTTGTTTTCAATAAACAAATCATTATATCGTTTCTCATAATAAAAGTTCGGAAAACAATTAAAGAGGGATGGCTGCCTTCGGCCCAAGATATTGAAACCCCATAGAAAAGCATAAAACTTGCAATTTTTTCATTTTTTTATTTTTCGATTTTTAGGAATCAAATAATGAAATATAATCATGCTAATTGGTCATTTTTGTAAAAATCAACAATTAATGCGTCAAAACTCAATTTTATAATTTTTAAATTTCTCTGAATCTTCTAAACTATTTATGTTAAGTAATTCTAACTTTCTTTTTTGGATTCAGCATGCAAACATCATTCGGAATTTACGTTTAAATTGTGATTTTTGTTTTATCATAATTGTCATCAATCATCCAATTTTGACTTTTATTCTAATAGTTATGAATTTTATGCTCTAGCCAAATTAATCAGCTGCCCTCCATCAAAATTGGGGTTCGCCACGAGACCGAAACCCCATAGGGTAGGCTCGAACTCCTTCATATTTAAAATCGAACAAAATATAGACCCTGGTCACTGATCACTTATTGGTCTAATGTTTGACATATTTAAAGTTGAGTCTCGAGTCGTCTCGAGTCTACTCAAGTGTTTTATTATCAATAATTATCTCTAAAATAGATTTGAGTCAAAATACTCGAAAGCATACGATTTTAGTTTAGTTTTGAAGACTTGAAGTCCAATGAAATGAATTCCTTAACAAAGGTTTTGGTTTTTGTTGTCTTCAATTCGATATTTTTGTCAACAATTGAATGCAATTTATTAGCTGTCAGTGGAAGTGATTGTACGGCGAATATCGTGGAAAGCCTTCCAATCGGATTAACTTTCAATTCTTCGATAATTTCGAACTCGACTTTTGATGAATTAATATCTCTAATATCGAGGGCTAACCATTCGATAGAAATCGCATCCTTTTACTGGACATTATTGGGAACCGATGTTATGCCCAAACCGGACGAATCCAGTCTAAAAGGCAGACAATTATTGAATGCAATAATTGATTCCTCGAAGTCTCGTGGCGTCAAAATCCGAATTGCAGTAAACGAAGACCAAAATAGTGATAACAGCACTGATTTGGCCCTTTTGGCCGATTATGCAGACATTCATAGACTCAACTTTAGCCGACTGATAGGCGCCGGTATTCTTCACACAAAGTTTATTATTGTCGACGGAACTGATTTTTATATTGGAAGTGCAAACATGGACTGGAGGTCATTGACTCAGGTCAAGGAAATGGGTATTATTCTAAGCCAATGCAAACCTCTGGCCAATGATTTATCTAAAATATTCGAAATCTATTGGTATTTGGGAGAACCGAATGCAACGATTCCCAGTTTTTGGCCAAAAGAATTGGAGACTCACTATAATAGAAGTCATCCGATGTCGATATCAATCAATCAAATCAATTATAATGTGTTTCTGTCGTCATCTCCGAAGTCTTTTTGCTCTTCGGGCCGAACCAATGATATCGATGCTATACTTTCGGCGATAAGAAGTGCGAAGAAATTCATTTATATCGCAGTAATGGATTACTTCCCACTTTTCATATATTCAAAGAAGAGTATCTTTTGGCCGATTATAGACGACGCGCTCAAAGAGGCGGCCATTGATAGAAAAGTGAGGGTAAGACTTATGGCCAGTCATTGGAATCATACGCGAAAATCAATGCATGTATTCCTCGAGTCTTTGGCCGCTTTCAATGAAACTAAACTTTTTGGAGCAGACATTGAAGTGAAGCTGTTTGTAGTGCCGGCTTTTACCCCATCCCAGGCAGAGATTCCTTTCGCGAGAGTCAATCACAACAAATATATGGTGACTGATATCGAGGCATACATCGGAACATCCAATTGGTCCGCAGATTATTTCGTCAACACTGGAGGAGTTGGCCTCACAATCACTCCCAGACATAACACAACTAATTTGAGGGAAGATCTGAAATCTATTTTTGAAAGGGATTGGAATTCGAGTTATGCCAAACATTTATAAATTTATTGAATAAAATTGAGAATCAAATGAATTTATTTCGTATTTTTTCCCAAATGTTTATGACTTGACTTCTATTCGAGAAAACTATATTCTGTCCGTAAGTGGTATACCATCTGAAAAGAGTTTAAATCAAACAAACGGTGATCACTGATTGCTATCACTTTTAACATACATTCCGAAGAGAGCACCGGCCAGATGTGCCCCGTGGTCGAAGAATCGCCAGCCCAACACTAGTCCTGCGCTGTCCATTAAAATGATTCCTTTGAGAGCCATTCCCGCAGAGATTGTGAAAAACGGCAGAAATATAATCATTAATTCCAAATCAGGTCTCGCTATACAACACGAGGACAGGATTCCCAAAATCGCTCCCGACTTACAAACAGAAGAAATACAAACAATCAAATTATTTTGTTTCCAATCATCTAATCATTAATTAAAAGGTAGGAAGTGATTAAGCAAATTGAGCAAGATTCAAATCATCTTAAACCAAATTAAAGTTTTTCTTATTCTCATTAACTTTGTTTTAATTATGATTTTTAGTTAAAAGTGAGGATTAATTTCATTTTATATGAATTTTGATTAATCCTAAACTTACAGCTCCTAAAGAAGCGGCGGTCCGGCCGGCGACCACTTTTGCCAAATAACTGCCAAAAGATGAGACGACGCCTGCATTTCATTCAAATCTTATGGTTTAATAAGAAATTGTTAATCAAAATGAATACCAGAAGTTAGATAAAGAGCCAGAAGTTGGTCCCAACCAAACAATTGTCCCCCGATTTGAGAGAATGAGTGCAAAACAACTAAATTGAATACCAAATGAGTGGCCGAATAATGGCTGAAAGTGGATAAAACCATTGGCCAACACTTCAACGGCTCTGAAATCATAATCAAAATTAGAAATAAGAGACAAAATTGAAGGAAAACTCACTAATAGTGGTATTAGTCATGAAATGTTTGGCCATAAAAGGCTGAAGTCTGGGAACTTTCCACGCGATGAATACCAAGACATTGATAGCAGCGATGCCTACGAAAAGTTTAAACGATGAGTCCCTCGATTGCCACCACTCCTTCAACTTTGATCACAACATTTAATGGATATTATTTGAAAATTTTATTTATTATTACTTTATTTAAATGACTCGAAGTTTTTCTATAGTTTTCATTGAAAGGAAACGAATTCTGTTTCCATTGATTCCAAGGATTAAACTTTTGTCGCAAACGAATGGAAGTCTCGAAGTTGTAAACCAAATAAACTGAATAAACAGTTGCACTAAACTTAAACATTCAATCATTCAATTATTTGAGCCATTAATCAAATCCAGATAATTACCCCCAGGGTGAACACCAATGGCTTAATCAAGCTCTTGCTCTTTTCTAAAATAGAAGTTTTGCTAAAATCTTCTCCAAATTTATTTTTATTAAAATTTCTAATTATCTGAAATTTATTCGGATTAATATTAAACTTATTTTTCACACATTTGTTGGTTAGTCTTAAAACTGAAAGCATTTTAAATTGGTTTTAATTATTAAATATAAGAACAAAAACTTTCAATTTTCAGATGATTTTAAAACAGAAAACAAACAAATATTTGTCGACTAAACCCATAAAAAAGGTCTGAAAACAAACTCTGAGCTCATGTTTGACATCATTTATATATTGAGTTTTCGTATTAAAGTTCAAAATACAAATCATTCTTTAATTTGATTAGATTTTCAATTGGTTGGTGGTTAAAAAAAGATGCTAGGTCACTGTAGATACTGACACTCGATCATCAAATTGATCTCTTCTTCAATAGGCTTAACAACAATTAGCTAAAAGTTATCGTTTGTTAAGATTTGTTATAAATTATACGAACATTTGTCTCACATTTGAGACTTCATTATATTTGTAAACAAATTGTGAAATACTTTAATAGAATTTCAGTCGAATTATAGGAAAAAATAAAATCAATTGAATTATCGTTTTATTTATAAAATGAGTTATTATTGGAGTCAATAAAGTTATGATTTATTGTTTAAAACATTCAAAAGATTGAAAAAAATCCAATCATTTGATAATTATGTATAGATTAAAGGTTAAGACGTTTTTGACATTTTTTTGAAAAACAGTTAACCAATGGTTTGTCTTAAGCAGAATGGGATCAGAGGTGTAATGAGTGGAACCTATGACTCAATGATCGGATTGTTGGCCATATTTCGAGTCATAAGAGAGGATCAAAATTTAAAAAATGGAAATAATATTATTCGTCGAATCGTTGAATGCATTTTTCTCAACGGAGTTCTCTTTCTGGTCAGTCATCAGTGATGTCATCCCAAGTGATGTCATCTCAAGTGATAATCGCCACTCTTTTCCAATTCTTAGGCTTCGATTTTGGCCTTTGAATACCTGGTCCTCAGATGGCTCTACTTTTTTATGCAATTGGCGTTCGGCTCTCAAAAAGGAATGTTGTCCTCGACGTGGGTTTGGTTGGAACCGACTCTTTCTTACTTTTTCTCAGTCTTTTGGGTTTTACCGCTGTTTTTGTTGAGTCGTGTCGTAAATGCCTTATGGTTTCAGGTATTTCCATAACTCTTCGCAACTCTGTCTGACTCTTTTGTTAAGGACATCGCCGATAACGCATTTAGAGGCCGTCCGCAGGGGTTCCGCAATATCCCGGTTTTCATTGCCGACACGTTCTTCAGTCTTCTCATTCAAATACTATTTCTATTGCAGGTATCGATAGATATAAAGTTATTTGAAATATATTTATAACAATCATTATTGCAGTCAATGTTAGTCGAGTTTTTGCCGATCCCTTTAGTGGGACAGTTGGCCGCTCTGTTACACATCAGTCTCTTATATTCGTTATACTCTTTCGAGTATAAGTGGTTTAATATGGGTTTGTATTAAACTGAGTGACTCTCCATAAAAATGCTTTCAATATGTTTGTGTGTGGAAAGGGTGGCAATTGCACCGAAGATTACATTTCATTGAAAACAATTGGACGTATTTTCTTGGTTTCGGACTACCCCTGGCTTTGGCCACTTATATGATTCCTAATTACCTCTACAGTGGAGCCATATTTTCGATATTCTTCCCGCTCTATATAATCAGCGCCAATGAGGCCACTCCTCGCAATGGCTTTTGGTTCGACTCTTTATTCCTTTTATTCTGAGAACTGATTTTCGACATTTGTTTCAGTGATATTCAAATACATTTCTTCTCACCAGTGGTTTGGCTCTCGAATAAAATCCTCGAATTTATTTTTAAATTCAATTTTTTGGGCAGAAATGCAACGAATCGTCGAATTAAGAAAAGAGACTAAAATAGGGCTAAAAAAGGGACAAATTTGTTGATAAAATAACTTTTCTAAGACATTGGTTTTGCCATCGATTTTAGTTTTTCACTGATTGTAAGTTCACTCACGAGCTTAAGGACAGGAGTTGTCGATAATTAAGGGAATAGTCGTTGATTTAGAGGTTTCCGAGTTTGAGTCCCTCACAAAACCAAAACCAAAAAACGAAAGATTTTGTATTAAAAATGTTTTAGTCTTCTATTAAATGTAAAGAGTTTTAAATTAACTCAAATTATAGCATAAGATATGTTATAAAATGAATAAACTTTTGAATTGTTTGTAAATAAAACTCTTATTATCGGAGAAATTAGTCATAAATTAATGATTTCTATTGAACAGCAGTTTTACAGAAAATCATTTTGAAAGCGAAGTTTAAAAACAATGGTTGGCTTACATATCAATGTATATCCGAATCATTTTATTAATTTAAAAATTGGATAAAACTATCGATAAAAAGAGATAAAACCGGAAATAAAACTATGATATGAATAAAATTGCACTAAATCTCAATGACATTCCACTGAATGCAAAAGCAGTCAATAGTTTATTCCCATAAATAAATCTCATTTGTAGTGTGTTTTCCATAAAACAAGACTAGAATTGTATCGCAAATAATGAAAAGTTTACACAAAATATCTAACAAATAGTAAAACAAATTCTTTAACCAAAATATTATCGAAACTCATTTCCCGATTATTTTAATGAAATTTATTTAACGAAGACTTTAATACAGGTATTGAACGGATGGTAACAAAAGTCTAATTGGAAAACACATTACAAGTCTAGAAATCAGTCAATTTTCTGCTCTTCCCGTAAGTTGTCATAAGAGGTGAGGACTGAATGGCTTTAGACTTCGATTATTGCTTTTAAAACAATAGTATTTATGGAAAATAGTTTTGTTTACGTGTTTTGTGAAGTATAGCAAAGGATAAGTGACTTAATATAAGTGAAAATAAACGAAATCATTTGAAATCAATTATAATATAATACAACTTTGTTTTCACTCGTGATTATTAGTATTGTTTAACGGATGTAATGAGCAAATAATGCAGTGCTGTTCACAGTATCAGTACTTCATTACTCATTTGCCGCTATTTTAAGTTGAATTAGTGATGAACTGCTCATTAAGTCATTAGAGACACTCTAATCGTTGTTTAGGTCTATCCTCTAAACAGTGAGTTTTGTTTGATTCAGTGTTTGCTTGAAATGAAGTAACGAATCGGATGTAAACAGCGCTGCCATACAATCATTCATTGATGGAAATTATAGATTAAATGTTCTAAACGTCAATCACTTGAAAAAAAATGATTTGACCCGAAGTTCAGAACAGAATAAATAAATTTATGGCAACCCTTAAAATCGTTGGAAATACTAAAATTTCAGAACTCATAAAATCGATGAATGAGTAGTGCTTTGAATCAAAAATAAACTAACGTTACGTATGATTACTATTAAACTATAAATGTCTATAAATCAGAACCTAAACTAAAATTATATAATTATTATTATAATTATTATAACATAACATAAGTGATCACTAAAAGCCGTCGATTAACAATTCGAAGTGAACGCTACCCTCTCTGTCCATTCGGTCGTGTTTTATATTCTTAGCCCAAGCCTTGCACTCAATGTTTATCAACACTCCGGGGTTGGGCTTCAGGAAGTGGATGAACACGAATGGCGACAAATATCCAGGTTGATTAGTGAACGGGAAGTATTTAAACTCGATTCCATTTTGGGGGTAGTAATGAACGGGTCCGATGTTCTCCTTGTCTGCAGCGTTCTGTTCAACAGTCATATCAAACAATAGTTTAGATCATATCCACCCATAGAAAGAGTAATGAAGACTAACCTCTCCCTCGCAAGTGATGTAAACGCGATCGTCCTGGCCTTTAGTGTAACCCTCCCTAACCACGTCAGGAATATACGGGTCCGAGAAGTCGTTCTTCTCGTACTTAACGGGTTTCCAATTATATATCTGTTCACAATTCAAACCATTAGATAAAATGTTCAGAAGAGAAGCCATAAATCAATTACCCGGTTCAATTTGATTAGAACACAGGGATCGCCTCTTTTGTAGCCAAAATCTTGTCCTTTAGTACAGTTGTTATCAATTTTCTTGATGTCAAAGTAGCAGAACTTGTCGTCGTCGACAGTCTTATTATTCTCGCACTGATCGACGTGAGAGCCTCTGTCAGAGGTGGCGTCGTTTGCCTTTTCATAGGGCTCAAGGAATTTATTCAAGTTCTCTGTCCAGTGTTTCCAATTGGCCTCATTCTGTCCCTGTTTGAACCAAATCAAAGTGCTCTCCACGTTCTCATCTCTGGGACGGGGTCTGAACCCGAGTCCTATGGAAGCCAATCATTAGTTCAAAGCAATCAATTGAAATCATTTTGGGAACAGATATTAATTGAGATGCTGTGTCATTATGGTTGACCTTGCTTATTGCTTATTGCTTGTTGACTGTTTTTTCATTGCTTATTCATTACTTGTCTTTTGATAATTACCGACTAATCGTTCAATAATTAGATTAAATAAAAATTTTATGATTTGGCGATAAAATAAATAAGATATAAGAGATGTATAAGAGATGTATACCTGGGTTGGAGCCGATGCGAGACTCTCCCAACTGCCACTTCGGGACGCGTTGGTCAATGGTTTGGTAGAATATTAATAACATTAGAGCCCAAAACGCAGCCAAACATAAGTAGAATATTATGTAAAATATCAATATTTTGACTGAAAGAGAACGACAGACAAAGACCAGGATTAGTGAAAACCGGCATTTTTTCAATAGAATTGATGGAAGGCTTTTCAAATCATTAACTTATTTATCGATCAATTGATTAATTTAATGAATAAAAACTATTTTATGTGAATGTGATTTAGTATTGCGATAAATGAGAGACCAATAAAGTGATAACTCTTTGCTTATCTCATTCTGAGTCTAAATGACTCGCATTTTGAGAAATAAATGTTTAAACGTCGAGAATATTAATGCAATCATTGAATGAATACATTTGGAGAATGCATTGAAAAACATAAGTCATGCTTATTATGGCTTATTATGAGCCGATTCTCATTGGATTCTCATTGACGACAATCATTGCTATCATACTATCAGACCCTTAATTATATATACAATTCAAATATCAATCGCTTCCAATACAATCTTTTCAGACATTTTCCCAAAAAGCCCAACACTTGACTCAAAGCCGATAAAAACAAGAAAATTGATTCTATTTAAAGTCTACTAAAGTAATCCAATCTAATCCATCACATTTCACATTTCACAGCCATTAATCCCTCCTATCATTCAATGCAAATACATTTGACATCAATTTAGACATTTTTTTTCAATAATTCTCTTTAATTATAAATCAATGGATTAATAGATTAAATCATTTTTTGCGACAAAAATAATTAAAAATTTTCTAAACTTGTGATGAATTAAAAGTTTAAAATTGGGATAAAAAATGAGAAATTCTTACTCAGAATCTAAATTAGGTTTAAATGATCGACAAATCAATGATCTGAAGACTGAGAGGAAACCAATACTCACGCCATGAACTGCCGGTTCGTCCACAGAATTCTCTGGTTCTTGGATTCCATAAGAACTGAACAATACTTTCAGTTGTCGTCAGTTTCTCTTCGGGTTTGAAAAAATTTGAGTCCTTTTCAGCCATTTTGTGAACACTTTTACTGCAAACTGAAGAGAAGTGAAACTGAAGGCAATAAATGAATGAATGAATGCTCTCTATGTATGAGATGTAGACTCAGGACTCAAATGATGTCCAATAGTGAGAAGGATTGCACTAAACGAGTCTCGATTGGGAACTGACGGCAATCCAATCAACGCTATTATCCAAACACTAATATATTTAATGGCATTAAATGCAATCAATTTATTAATGCATTAATGCATTCAATTTTGATCAATACTACACTCAATGTCAACACTAGAGATCACTTCAGTCAATGCGACCTCTTTTTCATAATCATTCAATAATTTATTGCCAATCAATTAATCCCTTTTATATAACAATTAGTCCCATTCCTTTCAATTTCTATTGATGGCACTTATTTTTTTGATCCCATCACTTGACTTTAATTTAATGATCTCACATATACTTCAAATAAATCCAATTATTCAAATTTATATTTGAATTTACTGCGAACACCTCTACTAATGCAAAGAGAAAGTGCTCTTTTCGAGGATTCTTTAATAAATTATTTATTGTATTCAAAAATGAATAATAATTAACAATTAGTCGAATAATAATAATAATAATAATTTTAAAGAAATTTTTTAAATATTTAATATGAATCCAATTTTGTTGATAAAAGAGTTCGAAACTTTCAAAATATTCAAACTTAAGGCTCAATAATATTCTTTATTAAAAATAACCCGGAATTTGATTTTTATCTTATATTCTTTCATACCATAAAAGAAACTGATCTTGCATCTATATTTATAGTGAAAAGAATTGTCAAGATAAATGTGTCTTAGAAATGGTCGATATTGGTGATTTGTCAACTATTTCATTTAGATAATTGAGCTTGATAATCAGTATTTATCCCAAAATTATATAAATTTGATGAATAGTTGGAATGAATTTTGAAAATTTATTCATTTTGTTTGACTTTGGAATCTCTGTAAAAGTTTGAAAAACGTTTCCCTTTTTGTCTTCGAGTGAAAAGAAATAATTCAGTAGATTGAGCTTGCTTTAACTTGATTTAACTTGCTTCAACTCGTTTCTATATACAAATTATTACGCAGAAAATATTTCATAACTTTGTTTGGATTCACAAAAATTCTGAAACACTACTCTTCTAATTGTGATTTGAAAAAGCCTTGGTTATATTTTGGTCACTTGTTCATATATGCCTTGGTTATATATCTCGGTAATAATAAAATCTTGTCTCTTATCAAAGTGAATGAGACGATCCTTACTTACAATTATTCTAATTGCTCTGAACCCAAGAGGGGGTATAGCCCGGAATACCCCCTGAGGCCCAAAATTTTGGAAATACTCCCCTGAAATTTGGGATTTTAGGTGCAAAATATTCGCACCCCTATACCCCCCTAAAAATATTTTTCAAAAAAGCTTAGGACACTCCCCTGAGCCGAAAAGCTTGGGTAAGTCTGCTCTAAACTTCAGTTTTAAAAGTATTCATTAATAATAAAGTATTACATAATGTGCTTAAAAACAGAATAAATGGTTTCCAATGAAGTTTTGTGAGATCCGGGTTTCGCCAAATTCTGTTCATATACCAGATTATTGCCGTCGTTCCAACACATAACCAATGAGGCAATAATCAAAAACTAGGAAATCCCCCCAAATTTGGAACCAAGTTTAATATTACAGTCATGTGCTCTGATATAACAAATCCGCTGTAAACCGAAACTCTTATTGAAAGCTAACACTTATTTCAAAACTTAATGGAAATTGTATTCTGTCGGACAGAGAGATAATCGATTGCTTTCAGAAATTCAAAGTTATATAATATTTATTCATCTCATTTAGTCAGTGCCAAGATTCAAGACTTGAGTCAAGAGTATTCATTTTATTTGCCAATAAGATAATGGATATAAAATTCTCTTTTATATCCGTCTCAAGAATTTTTATGAAAAATGCTCTATTTTGATCTTCCAAAATGGTCAAGATCCCTTTAAATTGTATAATCAGCTCTGTTTATGGAACACTCTCGAGATGGTCCAAATGATCTGGGTGTTTTAACTAGATATAGCCAAATGTTGATCCATCACTAAATAGATTATGAATAAAAAGTTTGTGAGATTTGTGTCTATTGTGTGTAATTGTCTTCAATGGTAATCAATTGAATGAGAATCGGTTTAAATAACTTTATTTATAAATATTATTTAAATATTCGATATAATAGTCAATAATTAAAAGTAGGAATAATATAATTATAATATAATATAATATTCTTTTCCAAATACAACCGATTTTTGTGTTTAAAAAATTTGACTTAATTTGACTCAAAGGTTGTTTCGGTCGAAATCTTAGTTCACTTTGATTTGAAGGCCAGTTATATAAGAGTTGCGTTAATATCAGTATTTATATCGATATTAATCCTACTTTAATGTCAGCCATCGCTAAAAATATTCGTTGCGAGCAATCAATTAATTAACTTATATTTTATATATATTTTAATATATTATTTGTTTAGTAAAACACAATTTTTTGATTATTTAATAACAATAACTTTATATTAAATCATACGACAAGTGCTGGAGAGACGCCGTCTTCGGTCAGTCCTCCTTTCAATCGAGTTTACAATAATTGACTTCAATTTATAATAAAACAATAAAATTCACTAAAATTATATAATCTTTGTCTCAAAGAATAAAATGTGAAAATTCTAAGCAATAAAACACAATTAGTATCGAATAGATTGCGGAAAGGATTCCCTAAAACAGACAAAAACTAAATTAAGGGCCAGTTTTTGGTCACTTTTAGTAACTTAAACGCAATCTGAAGGCGTTGTTCTCCAAACAAATAACTTAAACATAGATTTCGACGATTTTCTAATTGTTTTGCAAATCAATTGTTCTTTTGATTAATGACTTATTCTATAATAATTGCATAAAATTGCCGAACGATTCAAAATTTAAAATATAACTTATTTAACAATAATAGTAATAATAATTATATAATGCATACAATAATATAATATATAATATAATATATAATAAATACTGCAAATACTCTGCAAATACTCTCGAAATACAACAGAAATCATATAAAACAAGAAAATATTCAATAATTAAAATCATAATTATATACACAATAATAGTAATAATAATAATAATTATAATCAAATCAATAGTTATGTAAATAAAAACAATAAAATTTGTTTAAATGAGAGAATAATGCGATAAACGGTTTGATAAAAGAATTTAGTAAACGATATGCCCAACCGGTGCTCAACCAGATCGGTGTGGAACCGGCGCCTAATTAGTGGTCAACCGGTTAGCATCACAATTGACTTTTAGTGCAATCGATGTCGACATCGGTTGTTGTCTTTCGCGTCAATATTGGGAACTATTGAAGAGTGAAGAAGAGGTACGACAAACATATAATCAAATGACAGTTTCGATGACATTTAGATTACGATCAAAGACTAGATTTGAACCAAAAATGGTTTCCAAAACTGATTAAACTTTTGTTTTCGTTGCAAATTTCGATTCGTTATATAAATGACGAAATATTTATTGAATTATAACTTATATTAAGATATTCTGTAATTCCACTCAATATCACAGAATTGAGAACTTCTTATGAGTTTATCTTTGCTTTGATTGGGATTTCAATTATCAATATATCCAACAGTGAATTGCACTTCAAGTATTCCGAATCGTTTTCAGACCCCATTAAAAATCAATGTTTTTTTGGTAAATGCTTTATAAAAGTCTTTAAACATGAAAATAGTTTGAATCCATTTGATTGATGAACGGAATATCTGCGTTCACTTCAGATGATTACAAATTTATACCAATATATCATATATTATATAAACTTTAATGCATTCGACGAAAATCCGATCAAATTCTTCTCTAAAGTCTTCTTTTTGTCGATTAATATAATTATTTAAAGTCTTGTTTTTAAACAATTATGTCTTTCAGACTATTTGTCGTTAAATATATTTTAAGCTCAAAAGTGATCTGTAATAAGAAAATCAATTAGTATAGTACTCAATGGGGAAGGGAATGGGAGGTCTGTTGACAGTGCAAACCTTAAATAAATGTGATGTTATTAACAATGATTATAAGATAAAGTGACCAGAATTTTGGTGAAAATAAATTGCATCGTTAGTTAAAATCTCGGAACACTGTTTGGATGTCCGGCCACCGGATAGTAAACTATTACATAAAATCTTATTTAAGACAAAAGAGTGGCAAATGATTGACTTACAGGAGAGGGGAACAAACGACTGGTGCATTGCAAGCGCCTGTTGATAGGCGGCAGACCCCGTGGGCTGGTAAACAGGTACTCCACTTTTCTCAAGTGCAGGTCTTTTGGACAGCGGCACTACACCAGGAAATGTCTAAACACAAGTGAATGTAAATTTATTTCACTCAATAATCGGTCTTTGCTTTAAAATGAGGCGAAAGCGAAGCAGAAATTCTATACTTTTTAATGAATCTAACGCTTAGTCTATCTCTAAATTAAAACTATTTATAAATAGTTTTCAAATCTATTCAATTATAAAACCATTTGATTGATTCAATCGGTCTTTTGTCGTCTCGAAGTTAGCCGGTTGTGAACTCTTTCGGTTTTATCAGTAAAAAAGACTCTTTAACTGAATTTGTAGTAAATATCGAATATTTTGTCATTTGATGCTTTCGTTTTGCAAATATACTTAAAATATTATTTTTAAACACTGAAAACACCCGAAACAGTGATTTTGACCAATCAATTAGCAACCTTGTTCAATTATTACAATCAACTATTATTTGATCAATTTTTTGATGTTAGGCAATACTCTATGAGAACTCTGATATTAATTCGTCGATTAATTGGTAAAAACATTATATTGTTATCCAATTATTCAAAATTCCTGAGTCAGCAAAATCTTAAATCAGTCGTGAGTTCTATTACTGGAAAATTGGCAAAACATCACTAATTATATGCTGGGTAATTCAATTTATCTTCACGTCGTACAAGTAAACGAAGCTTTTCTTGTGTTTTAAAATATTTAAAATGTCCGATATATTATCTATCTCTAAAGTTTTTAGGAATTTTGATCATGCACAATTGCATTTCATTGAATGATGATTCTCATTATGATGATATTTAGACATGTTGATTTTCTATTTTAAACTGAATGATTTGGCCACTATTCATTCATACCTATTCTAGTGACATTATGTTTGAACAATCACTTGCATAAAATTGAGCAAGCATGTGTTACGAGGGCTGGCCCTTTGGCCTTTATATCATAATTTTGGCATTAGCGGTATAAGAAACAAGGTTTGACCTCGGCGAAAATCGGTTGGCCTCCTCTATGGCCACTTAGGGTCTGAGACCAAACATATCCCTGAAATAAAGTAATTTATTGTTCGCAAAAAGTTTAACTCATTTTTTAATTAATCTGTGATTAAGAGATTTCTGACCTTTTTTTTCAATTAACCATAAAATCTGTTAAACACTTTATGAAAGAAATGATTTCCTAAATTTTATGAAAGGAACCAAATCAACTAGGTCATTGATCACTGAGTCTTATAATTGGTTTACATTTGGGATATATTGATTTTGAATTTTTGAAATTGAAATTGATAATGATCATGGTAACTGATAGAGAATAGTCTTAACTGAGAAATACTTTGAAAGTTGATCTCAAAGTTGTTTTGAGAGATCGATTCCTTTTGAAAATTAGAAAAATGAGCGAAATTTGCGCCGAAATTAACTGAAAAGTTAAGCTTTTTTAAGCTATAATCAGATAAATGATAAAACTATCGAAAATCACATCAAATGCAAACTCAAACGAGACATTCATGTGGTGTTCCTTCAATTAATTTAAATAAAAAATCACTTAAAAGTCGTAAAATCTTTGATTTAAAGCATACATCAATAGGAGACGTGCTTGAAGAGCAGGGCTGGACTGGTTGGACTGGCTGGACATGCATCGACCACCTTTTATATACATAGGTCTGGATAAATGATAAATAATAAGAGGACACCACCAGCTAACTGACGACTGACATCACAGCATAACAAGCATTCAGTCGATTGGTTTCGGATGTCTTTCTTTGGAAGTACTCAAAACTGCATTTGCGGACTGAATGTCAGAATATGCGCTCATTCGGCAAACTATCAATTTTTGAACAATCCTTCGCTTCCGAAGAATTGGGAGTTATTTGTAATAAGTTTTGTGTTAAGTATTGTGAGTGGAGTTAATATTAGTCGGAATGAGTGATACCCAATGCAGTTGAGTGTAAACCCAAAGACAAGGCCTGCAAAGAGCAGTTACCGTCTGTCAGACCGATCAGACCGACCACAACCTAACTTTGGAAAACATGCAAAACAAAAGCAAAGCGCGAAAGAAAGAAAGATAAAGAGGAGGCTATCGGAGGCTGAGGTATACCATAACAAACTCGTCTGCGGGGTCTCGCGTTCTTTTCTTTCCAGCCGGTAAGGCAGCCAACGACGGAACAGCCGCTTCGGCCAACACGTGCGATGCGGACGGCTATCAAATTGTTATTTAACGTGAAGTAAATTTTGTGGACATTTGTTGTGAATAATATGAATCAAATGTAAAACGTGTCAAAAGGCGGGTTGGGATCAAATTATCAAATATGACAGTAATGTCCAGAGCGGGTGCATAACAATAGTAGCATAAAAGCAGTCAGAGGTCACCACAGCCAGCATTAAGCGGCCAATTATTTATTCAAAAGGAACCGAAAAAGAAATCAAAAATTAATTAATTGAGTCTTTGAGCCGATCATAGATTGCATGCATTTATTGCTATTCTGTTATAAGTTATACTCTAATCAATTGATGAATTCATTTCTCATTTATTGCTCAGTTTTATACCATCGCTGACTATGCCGTACGCTCTCTGTTCACACCAAAGGCTCACCCAATGGTTGAGCAAAAAAGGGAGGAATTAACTGATGTTAAAATTGAATCTAAATTAGGATCAGTTGGTCTACAAAACAGTGAGCGACTGCTTCCAAGTAAAGGCAACGCAGTATTGCAACAAATGCATGGAAATAATTAAGTGGCGGAGCTATCCGTAGCTTCAATAGCTTTCCTACCAGAGCAGCAGAGTTTGCCCGGCTTTGGGCAGCCTTAAGCTGTGCTTGCAGATGCGGCGGGGGGTGCAAATATCGGCACTGTTCACGAGAACACCGGCCTTTGACGAAATCCATACAGACCGTAACGACGCCATCACTTGCGTCGATCTGCACCTGTTCGGGCGGGTGTGCGAACCGACATTCTGACTCCGGTCGCTTGCAATTGCCCCGTTGGAATTCACGGCAAACCTGGGTAACAATCATAAGATTAGCTCAGGTAAGCTGCAAATCAATGTATACCTCGAGTCGGTCTGTGCGCGTCGTTTTGTGAGAAGCTATGAGAGGAGGAACAACACCATAGTTTGTCGCCATGTGATCAGCGGCTGACATCAGACCAGGTAAGACAGCACTAGGATAAGCACCATAAGCAGAAGCCTGCGCTACGCCGGCCAGGTTTGTCACATACGCATTCGCCCCCTATGACGATAGGACAGAATATAGGAAAGCCTTTCACATAAATCGGACATAAATTCTAACTAAAAGCGACACTATTTGGCTGATTATGCAATAGCTTTAGGGATGGATTTAAGTGTTGTTGACTTTAAGCAAATGTGCCAAAATGGGAACCCACCATAAAGTCAATAAGACACTCACTCCCACACACATCACATCCGACATCACAAAAATGATCTAAAATTGAGTCATAAAAACATAAAACCGATTTATGTGTCTCTAAATTTGCAGAGCTCTGCAAAAATTTATATATAATTTATAAGTTAAATGAAAGTCAATATGTGTCAGACCTGAGACTCAATTTATCGCTGGGTTTATGGCTTTTTTCATCAAATAAGCGAATCCCTGCCATCCCTGCCATCCCTGCCATCACCCAAATCAATATCACACAATATCCAGAGTGAGCAACAATTTTACTCAACTTAACACTTCGCTAAACATTATTTAAATCAATTTTACAGAAAACCAGGAAAATTGTACCCAAATTGTCGTTTATTCAAATGAATGAATTAATTAATTAATCAAAAGTTGTAAATAAACTCATATCAAAGAAGTGTTGTTTCAATACTCAGCCAATTATTCTGAAGTTTGGGATCAAATTTCAAATTTTATAATTTGGTCTAAAATTAAGTGAAGGGAAGTTTTGATCCGTCAAATTAGACATTCAGATGGCTTACAGATAACAAACATCTCTCGATTCTCGTGATATTTATAAATAAGATACAAAATGAAAGCTAAGAGAAGGAAAACAAACTTAAGAATAGATATGAGTCTATGCTTTGAACTAAACATTAAGAAAATTGAAAATAAGTTTTATTGCATAAGATTTCAAAGAAAATAATTTTAAAATAATAATTTGTTTTTTCTGTTTTCAACTGTTTTTCTAAAAGTCTATCAATCGTTTTGAAGGGGTTGTACTCCAAGAAAACCCTATCCAGATATATGATGTTTAGTAGATATTCAAGTTTTTGGCTTAAAACAAATAAGTAAACCTAATGTGATGATATGTAAGCCTAGATGTGTCAGGTCAATTCAACATTTCTTCACATTTCTTGAAAATAATGGCATTCAGTTGCCAACAATTTAGGGGAAAGTCAAATAAAATCGTATTACAAGTTGAGGAGCTCTTGATCATCACTATTCTTAAAACAAACATATTAAATATTTATGAAAAATCAATAAAGAGATGGACCTTGTTAAAATGCAAATCACTAAATCCCTGATCCGAAAAAGTGAGCGAAAAATTATTAAAACAATTGACTGAATTGTGTTTGAATTGAATGCAATGATTGTCACGAATTTTATTGTAAACTATTGTTTAAATTTCTATTAAATTATAATAAAATCTATGAATTATTAATGAATTGCGAATTATAAACAAATCATTGAATCGTTATTTTTAATTAGATATGAATCACAGGAAAAGAGAGTTTTAGATAAACTTCAAAAACATATCAACAGTTTAGATGTTTTTTTCGAATTATTAAAACGTGGGAATAAGCAAGATGCATTTATTAACGGATCGCTATTGATGGCAACACTGTTTAATTAATATACTGAACTGAATTTCAAAATTGAATGGCTCTAGGCACACTTTCAATAAAAAAAAACTTGTCGGCTCAAACACCTGGTGTTATAACATTGATATCAATATAAATAATTATATTTTAGTAAAAATCAGTGATGCTCAACCACATCGACCCAGGGGGTGGGGTATGACAAAGATTTCAGGGAGATTTCAATTTTCAAAACCTCGACTGGACAGAGAAAAATGCCATTTTTAGGACAGAATCGTGGTGGAGTCCAGTCGACCAAAAATTCTAGGGGGGGGGGTATTCGACATAGATCACCCTTTGAGCATCACTGGTAAAAATCCTATTATTCAGAAAATGGATTATAGAATAAATTAATTCAAATAATGATTTATTAAACAAATTCAATGAATTGGAAAAATATTTCATTAAAATCCATAATTATATCATTTATTTGAAGAGAAATAAGACTTTAATCGGAAAATACTTGAAACGAATTAATGAAATTTGCAAATAATGAGAAATTCTCGGATAGAATAACAAACATTTCTATTGTATAGAAGTATTTGTGAAGAAATACAATTAGTGTAAACTATTAGACAAGAATAGTGTAAAATGTTTGACAAGTGTTTTATTATTTACAATATTATGGTTAACTCATTTGCCGGCGCTTCCAAATCTGATATAATAGTAATGATAATAACGGTTACAAACTTTTTATAACAACTAAAAGCCTTTTATCATTTATTATCAATTAAATAGATTTCGATAATTCTGTGAACAATTGGCGTCACAACTCAGCACAAGATAAGTAAATTAGTTAACAATTCATTGTTAGCTAAAAATGACTTTTGTTGCGGATCTGAGGGCCAAAAATTGTTGCCATTATTCATATGTTTCGGAGAACAGAAATCACATTCAATAAAAAAAATTGAATAAATGATGAAAAACTCAATAATCAGTGAAATTAAGTTTAGTCATTAGGTTAGCACTGATTTTGCCGCTAATGTGAGTCCAATTCGAAGAAATTAATGGCAAAGCATTGCTCTTACCTTAGAATTAGAGGAGTGATTAGAGTTATGTCCGGCACTACCATTGAGAAGGCTGGCAGTAGCCGCTACCGCCGCCCTATGTTGACCGGCTATGTGTTGGGCCAGCGGTCGGTTATATGCAGCGGTCAGCAAACTAGCAGTGGTTGGTCCTACCTGTTACCAACAAAAGCAAACTGTATTAGCACACAAGCCTTAATATTGATCAAGATAAAGCTGATACAAGTGGTCATAGTGGCGGTGCTCCTCATTTGAATGCCTAGTATTTCTCACAATTATTTATACAATTATTGTTTGGATTTATATATCTATAAAACTTCAAACAAAGTCTCTTAAACACAGACAGAGGACTATCCCTTAAATCAGTAAACAAATGAAATAATGAGTTATATCTGTTGTGAGAAAAGAGAATCAAATTTAATTTTAAACATGCATTGGATAAACATATCGGAGGCTTATATCAAGGGGTAGATCATTGACACCCTTCCTACAATATTCATAGGAGGTGGTTCAAGTGCATCAAATACGATCAGATAAAGGGGACCCACCCAAAATTGGGGATAAATAATGCTACTCTTTTCCAAGAAGAGAATACCTTTAGATAAATATTATTACTAAAAATTACTTTGTTTTACTGTTTCGACAATTTTGAAACTTTTTCAAAATGACTCAAATTCTTTGAAGTCATCAGTTCTTTGTTTCATAAAATGAATGCCAATTAAATGTATTCATCGATTGAGAACAAGAATGCAAATAAGCGCTCCAAGGCTTAAGCAATGCCATTTTGCAGACAATATGAACTAGAACATCCTATTAAACAGCCAATGTTATTATAAATAATTATTAAACAAATAAACTGCTTATCGATCACACAATGGCTTACATTCGCTGCAAATTCTTATTCTTAATTAGTTTTTCTCTAGAATTCAAATACAAATTATCGGCTATTCGTTGAATTATTCCACAAAAAACATTTGAATTCCTTAACTATTGAGAACCGATTCTAACAAATATTTTCTCAAAAGCTATTCTCGAAATTCAGATGAAAGTGAAGTGAAGGGAATGGTTTGTAATATAGTATATGATATCACAGATTTAAACCCAAAGCGTCACCATTTCAAAGAATTATCCGATTTTTCCTAATTTTATCTGAGTTTTGAATATAAAGAATGTTTGGTTCTGAAACAAAATGGCCGATTAGTGACCGATTTTTCTAATAAAATAATTTCCGCAAATTTCCAGAGAAGTTAAAAAATTTTGGTTTCGTACAAAATAAGAGTATATTTCCAAAAATATTTTTAACATTTGGGTTAAATCAAAGACAGCCTATAATTGGAATATTTGTGAGTCGACCCCTTTTTCCCTTTAAATTCGATTCCGGGATAAGAAACGAATTCAAAACTTTCAAAGAAG
>JAQGBD010000593.1:0-26949 GCA_034698165.1 Punctoribates punctum | reverse complement strand
TCATTTCACCTATTTAATTTTCATTCATCCCTTATAATGTAGGAATTAATGTTTGAGGCGCTTTGACTAACCCTGTTATAGACATTGAATCGGATGATAAAAGAAGTTTCATTGATATCTAGTTTTTAGCGCAGAATAAGTGTTGATTATATCAAAGTTATTCTCTTCACTCAAATTGAAAGGTGCAAGTTTAGAAGCCTTTAAGCGATGAACTTTTTTCCAAATCATTTCGATGAGTATTCAGATCACAATATATCTGTCACTCAATTATCACATTTTCATCAGAATTGCATTTTTTCAGTGAATTTCTGTCTTTCAATATTAGAATCCTTTCGTGCATTCAATGAAATTAAAGATAATTTTGAAAGTTTATTGAAAACCTTATCAATTGTTATGGTAATTTTTTTAGATAACCCAGTATTCAAATACTGCCGAATACTCTTTCAAATGATTTTCTTATTACGCCTGAAGTCAAACAAAAGTCTAACTAAAACTGAATTTCTTTCAGTCATTATCTGAGGACTGATTTCTGAACCGATATTTGAGTGAATTCAGAAAATATTGGATTTAATCAATAATACCTTCGTTTCCATAATTATTAGTATTCATTGGATTTGTGTTGCTTTGAGTTCGTTTGGGTTCGTCTCTACTCTTGATATCATATACCGGTTCTCTGAAGCCGTTCTCCTTTGTCTCAAACTTGGGGGCCGTCACTTCGATTTGGACCTTATCTCTATTCGTGTTCTTATTCATCTCCACGGGTGACACATGTGATACAGGAGGCGCAGACTGAGTTGGATACAAATGATTCTGACCCCACGCGGGTTCCGGTAGGCATAGGTCGTCCTGAGCATCGGTATCGCAGGTCATGTCTTTCTGGTTGAACTTGGAATTGGACGGACACAAGAATGTGTCTCTTTTGCCGCCACCACTACAGTAATGAAATACTTCGCACCGGTAGTCAGGATCTCCATAATAGCCCTCAGCTCGTGAGCCACAATCAAACTTTACATTAGGTAACGACACTTGTAATTGGCTTAAGTCGACGTCCACTTCCTCTTGATCTTCATCCAACTTCGGCAACTCAGTAGTGGTGGGAACCGGTGTTGTAGTAGTGGTCGAAGTTGTGGTTTTTGAGTGAGAAAATCTTTGCAGTCGTGTTATGGGCGCATCGGTCGTCTCTGTAGATGAGGAACGGCTAAAAGTCTTGGACACCTCCGACGCAACGGCTTTTGTAACTGTCTTTTCGATGTCCTAAAATTTTTAGGGAAAAACTAATTAAAACTAATGTTTATTTAATTCTAATAATTAAACTTGGCAAAACTATTTGCAAATTAGCCTTATTCTTGAACTTTTATTATCTGTTCCGGATCTTTTTAACCGTACTTTGGTGTGGTTTTTCACTAATAATCAACTGAGATATTCATCAGATTATATCCGAATCTAATTAACAGCGAAAATAAATAAAATAATTTTCATATTCTTCCAAATCAAGCGAATCGATTGTATTTATTCTGTGCGCTGTTATAATAATTAGCGGCAATTATTTGCTCTAAATATGCTGAGGCTGTCCTCTCCTAACAGCTCTTCATAACATTTGAGATAAGCCACAGCCGTTTGGATCTCAGACACGAATATATTCATAATTATATTGAACTGAATTTTTTAATTGTTTTCCAAACGTTTGACATATAATTCAATTTAAAAGAAAAAATTTCCATTCGTTTCAAAAACAAATGAATTATAATTCAATAATAGGACACCTCTTTTGAAAAAATTAACTGATCTTTCATATTACAAAAGTAAAGCCTAACTGTTTAATAACATGATAAGTTAGCACTCCTTTGTTCTGAATCATTTAATTTTACTCAAGTCATAAAAGCATTCAAAATAAATAACAGCTCTAAAGTTGAGAATATTTTACCAAGATCATTAAACAATACCTGATAATTACATGTATATATCTATTGAATAATGTTGATTGATAATTTTCTATTCAATTTATCAAGCAAATTAATAATTCAAAAAAATAAATAAACAATGAATTTAATATTAGGTCATTATAACCAATATTTAGGACTAAAAATATCTAAACTATTTACTTTTTAAGTTATGCTTTAAAACAATGAAACTGATTCTTGATTTGTATTTCAGTATAAGTCATATGAATATTCAAAAAACAAAATCAAAACCTATAATAAGAAAGTATTTCTATTTATACAAATTGTGTGTAATTAGAAGTCAACGAAAATTCAAATGAAATGCAATTATGAAAACTATTTCAGACATTTGTCTTCAGTGAAAGTTTGTCTCGACTTCAGAGGCAAACAAAAGAGGTTTTTGTTTGACAGAAAAACCCATAAATTATCTGAATTTTGAAATCAAACCTTTTGTGAACTGTTCTCTGATTAGACATTCATTAGAAACACTCTAATTATTGTCGACATTAACGACAAATTGCAAGAATAGTCTGAAGATTAAATTCAGAACTAATTATTCAAAGAGTCAAACAAATAGACACTTAATATCTGTTCGACACAATGGAAGTGCAGTACATCTGATGAAATCGTATGACATTTAATCCAAGCGATTGATTCAATCAATTGAAAGAATCACTGATTTATTGAACCATTTTATTGAACGGATAACTGGTTTACGGGTTTCGCAATCTTTTTATCGTTTCTTATTATTTGAGTTCAATTAATTGGATAATTTGTTTTGTTACAAAAGTAAACAATGACCAAGGATTTGCTCTTCAGTCTCCAATCAAGCATGATTTCCTCATTAAACTTGAATTTCAATTCTGTTCTCAAATAGAATTGCGCTTGACCGAATTTTAAATAAGCTATTTAGATAGTTCAATATTTTTGTGGTTGCACCCAACTTCAATGAGTAAGGGAATCTTTATTTCTAAATTTGATGTGACCATGGTTATTCTGGTAATGAAATTAATTAAAATTTTGGATTTGATATCTATTTTATTTTTAAACTTATTTAACGAATAACCAGAACTCAAAATAACCACAAATTACTTATTATATTCAGTAATTTAAAACACAACGTGACCATTAAATTAGCATGATCATACTAGCTAGAAAAACAAAATGATTAGGTAGAACCCGAGAATATTAACAAAAGGAGAATGGACAGCGGGGAGTAGCAAATAAAGTAATCTGCCCACAATAAACCAGGAAAAAATATCACCAGAATAGAATTACACATATTTTGACTTATTCATAATTGATTATGCTACATTTTTCATCCCACCTGAGTTTCATTGATGACAGATCACTTTATAAGTGAAACTATTTGACCCCTCCCTCCCATCTCCTCAAAAATTCAGAAAAATAAAGCAGTTAATAGAGTTTAAGTCGTTAATAGAATACAATTTTCATATAAATTTCTAATAGATAAAAATTCTTGGTTTAATAAATAATAATAACCATTAATTAATAATTAATTAGATCTGTTTATGTGATTCTAGCACTAAAATCTTGGTTATTTTTGGAAATCAATATCTGATGGATTGAAGTTTGAATTAGTTTTCTGGAGTGAATTCCTGTATATTTATCACAAACATTAAGATAACACCTTTTCGTGGGTGAGGTCTCACTCGCGATGAACTCAAATATTAAGATTATTTTTGTTGGAAAAAAATAATTTCCAACATTATTATCAATCAATTTTGATTTTTATCATCTTTTTATTATTAGACAACTTTTAGTTCCAAAGTTCTCTAAACTGAGTAATAGTTTAATCAAAACCAGTGACCAAACCATTGAATATCTTTATAATAGACACGATTTTCATATTAAATAATTTTATAACATTTAAACAAAACTCATGTTTAATACGAAAAAAACTTTTGTAAACCGAAACCTCTTATTCCTAACAATTGTTACACAAATTGAGAGCAGAGTTTAAATTAAATTTCTCTTTGAATTAATGAACATTTTTCAACAAAAATCAATTAATTAGTGAAATAATTGAAGAAAATTATATAAAAGTTATTTATAATACAAATTACTAATCAATGAATCGATTGTTTAATTAAAACGAATAAAATTAAAAGTTATCGATTTGACTCATGTTTGGAGACATTCGTAAAAGTAATGAAATAAATCTGATATCAAAACATTTGTCACTTCTATGAAAAATAATTATCAGAGAAAAGGATTGAATGTCAGAAAAATTTATTAGTTTTTGTATTTTTTTAAATCAAAAATAAAAGAAAACTCATTAAAGACTTAATTTCATTGAAGACATGTTTTTATAACCAATAAAAGTATATTTGATGTGAAAACAGCTATTATTATATAAGTTCAATGAGTTATCCATTAACTCAGTCATGCCTTTCGACTATTGGGACTGAATTTGTGTATAAAATGATTGAATTATTTTATAATTAAGACTAAAATCAGACAAAAAAATTTGATTTTCCCACAAAAGAAACAAAAATAAAGTAAAAATTGTTATCGATTTCATTTTTTTCAACAGCCAATTGTTCCCTAGATGCAATCAAAAGGATTCCCACACAACTGTTTGTAGATTGGTAATTTATGTTTAATTGCTTCATTTGCTTTCAGTGTCTGGCCTTTTGAGAAAGAGTCGGTGAAAAGTGTCCCAAAACCTCAATTTCAGTAATCAAAAAATAGATTTCCAAAATTAGCAAGTACAACGTGAAAATTTCACTAAACCGCAACTTATTGGCTTTTACCAGGATCAGTTTAATCATTAAACTTTAATGATTATCGATTTATTGAATAGAAATGCGCCGAAATAATTGAGGGTGTGCTAATTGAACAATATTTGGTGACAACACCCAACACTCAACACCCTGGCTATTATTTGAAACCAGTTGTCACTCGATTATGAAATGTTTAGTTCAACACATTTATGACAAAAGAATTAACAAACTGTCGAATCGATTGAATAGATTAAGTGATAAATAAATAGAGTGACGAATAGTTTTCATTAATAACAGGATTTAAATGAATAGATCTCTTGATCCGGAAAATGGTTTACATCTCAATAGTTATGTCTCTAAATAATTGAATTCTTATGCAAATCAATAGTAATTTCATTGATTTTTATTCTGAGCCATAATTCGTAGATTCAATACAATTAGTGATACGATTCCTACCTTTGAATCGGTTGTACTATTGTTTTGTCGGTTTTTGTTTCCAAATCTTTTGCCATATTTTTTGGCGATTTCCATCTGATTGGCTCCGGTCTCTGTTCAGACAAAAGTTAACAAGAGCTTATTATACAACTTTTGTGCATAATTTTATGGTTAAATTCAAATAATTTCAAGGTTATTTCAAAATATTCCTCATCTTATAGACTCATAGAATAGTTTAAACTTTAAAGAGTATTCTGAACATTATTCTGAAAAATTTATACAATTTTGAAATAAACTTGGTAAAATCATAACTTAATTTGCAAGTATAGTCAAATCGTGGTAAGTTATAATTTTAAAACTCTGACAACAATTAAAGCATACCTTCAAAAAACAAGGTGACCGCCACCAGGGTCAATAGTAAAGTTTTATATTTTTGCACATAAAATCCCATTTCACAAAATGATCTTGGTTAGTGGTTGATGCAATTGAGATAAGTTAACTTGGATAATTTGTAGCTTAGAAAAACTTTGAAGGAAAACAATCAAACTTTTCAATTAAAAAATTGAAACAAACGTAAAATTGAATACAAATTCATAACTATTAACTAATTTTCAAAATAAGTGATAAAACAAACTATTATTAATTGAAAACTGAATTCAGACAAAACTCTTCTCTCAACAAAACATTACTTAAACGAAGAAAAGGCGTTAATTAATAGTTAATAAATCGGCGAAAAGTCTTTTGATGAGAAACACTGTCTGTCGGAAGGGTTAGCACTCGATTGGAAAGCCTTCTGAAAACTAATCCTCAAATAACACATTCAGAGAGTTTTCATTAACCGTTTGGGCAAATAGTGAGCCAAACGAGTCGTTTACCAAACTATTTGATGAATGGTCTTCAGTGCTGCAGAAATTCTGGTGGAGCAGAGTGTCTGCACTGGCGTTCTCGCACAGGTAGGTTATGCATCGATAACCGCCAGTGACTTAGAAACACAATTTTCTTCTTGCGATAGGCCTTCGGATCTCACACTCCAACGAATTGAACGAAATATTCTTTAAAAGACTTTTTAAAAATCTGTTTAAGACTATTGAAGACTCTGTTTGTGTTGTAAGGGCTGACTAGTTGTCAATCGAGGCACTGATTATTGGCTCGACTTAGAGACAGAACAAACTTCAGATAGAATCTAATGATAATCTTTTTAGGTTTTACCTCGATTGTATTCCAGACTTTTTTTTTATTCATTGGCGCTCAGAATAACACATAAGATGTGTTCATCTAATGTTAAATCGCTTTCATGTCTGTCAATCACTTACTGCTATTAATAGTAAGAATTTGTGTACCAATAATATTACTGAATAGATAATGAGGAGGATACATTCATTTTTTACACTGATCCGGTTCAAAATACTCTTTTTATTCGATAAAAAAAGATAACTGTTTATTGAAATTCAATAAATTCCAGAAAACTGTTTCTCAATTTATTTTTCTTGTTTTGCATTTTCATCGGATATATATTCAAATATTTAAATTGCTTTCTATTTATGGTTTAGTTTTTTTGAACTAACATTTGAGTCATCAAAGAAGAAAAAATTCCAACAAATGCCCGGCTATTCATCCAATTAAACCGCATTGAAAAAAATATTTAGCTTGGTCAAAATTCCTACGATTAACAATGAATAGCAGTAATTTCGATGAATATTTGGAAATTAAGTCTCAGAAAATAAGTTTTAATGATATAAGAATTGAATATCTGTTGAAAGCCATTTGTATTCAAACATTTTTTTATATTTATCTCTCAATTAATAACACATTTAAGAGAATTACATTATTTTATGGCATTTGAGATGACTTTTAAATTCAATTTTCATGAGTTTTAAAATACATTAAACTTTCAAACAATTAAATTAAATGATGAAAATCTGTCAAAAATTATATTAAATGATCCATCTAATTTTAAAGGATTTGAAAATTCAAATTTAGAAAAATAAGATAAATTTTACAAACACCAAGGTAAGGAAGCTTTTTAATTGTTCAATGTTCATAATTCTCTGCAATATACTTATCTATATCAATCTATATAACTGTATTTATCAATTTACCATGATGAACAATTTGCCTAAAAGATTGTCTGATAAACCATGAAATTTGAGTTATTCTTAGCGTTTGATATACCCTGGCTATTATCCAGTTTAGTTTTGAAACGTCTTTGTTAATGATTTTCATTGGTATTCAAAGCACACAAAACTCAATAAAAACTATTCGCTAACTATTAGATAAAATATTTCACAAATGAGTGAAAATCTATACTCTATTATACATTAGGTTTGGTTTTTATAACCATTTCTCACATCGATTACCGAAAATGAGTTTCACTTAATATTAACAATAATTTGATTGATATTAAGTTTAATTCTGTTTTCTTTCACTAATATTTTCAAAGTCAACAAACTTTTGGGTACTTTTCGGTACTTTTCTCTAATTAAAGTATTATTTCTTATATAAAACCATTGAACTGATGAGAATTTATTCAAATTATTCCATAATTTATGGCAAAAATTTCTTTAAAATAACACTTTTTTAAACCAAGAATTTTATTCGTCTTTTTATATCTTCACAAAAGTATTTGTACTGAAAATTAAGTCAAAAGAAAAATTTCGGCAAAAAATTTAAGAAATTGTTACAAATTTGATATAATCTATAATTGAATTACGAATTGATCACAAAATTGAGATTTTTTTCGCACAAAACTATTGTTTTTCAATTGATTTAAAGCGAAATTCAATTTCAAAGGCAAACCATAAACTAGTTTCTGGACATGAATAACTGGATTATTAAATTCAATTAACTAACCCATCAAATATCGAATTTCACTGAAAGACATGGCTGAAGCAAAAATGACATAAATATAGTTTCAAAACCATTACCTAAAAAATATGTTTTATTTATTATTTCTTCTCTAAAATAATTTACATTTAAATTAAACAATTTTCTACTCGAATAACAAAATCTATATTTAATCAGAAAATGTATTGACTTTTGCCAGAAATAAATATAATAAATAAAATTCAGTAAAACTGTTTTACATTATATTTCGTGTAATTCTATCTAAAAAGACAATAAAAAATACTAAAATCTCATTTAATTACCGAAATTGTTAATAGATAGTATCGTAATTGATGAGCAAGGTAGCTCAAAATAAATGAATTCTCAATAGAACTCAAGATAATAAAACTTTTTATATTGCCCAAGTTATTTTCAGCAAGGTAAAAGTGGGATGTTTTAATGGTGAACCACCTTGCTTGCCTATTATTCAAGAACGTAATCACGACTGAAAATTTTGAAAAAAAGAAGATAAAACTGTCGGCATTTTTATCATTAATATATTTGACAGTAATTTAATAAATGTGTTTTCATTAACTCATTTGGTAATTAAGAAAACTAATCTGAAAAGATCTAAATTAAAGCGATATTCCGTTCATTAAAATAATTGTAATTTAGAGTGATATCTGACAAAAGGGATGACCATTAAATGGAAAGCCATTTATTTTGTTTTGTTTCGAGTTTTGCGGAAATTTATTTTTTCATCCTTTCGGTCAAAATCTTATTTAAATGATTAACTGATTTTGACATTTGATTAATTGGTTTTCTGTAAAAGAGTTTTGCCGTAAAAATAAAAAATATTTTCGCTTCAGATTTGAATCAATGTTTCAAATATAGAAAGAATTTGAATATATTTTTTGCGATTAAAACGTGTTTTTTGTCTTTAAATACACGAATCAATCAATTTGTTGAATTAAAACCAAGATTATTCCCAATATTCACCCAAAATTTATGCTAGGAGATTAATGTTCGTGTTATGATTGATAAGATGTGCAAGAATAAAAATAATTCAATTGAAATAATCAATAAATTGATTGAAATATATTTAATAAATTAAAATTGAATTCAGTTTTTATGCATTTTTGATGAACTTGTCGTAGGAGTCGACAATCTTTAACATTCTATCTAAGGGAAGGCCTAACGTCTTAGTGCCGAAATCGAGAGCATCCGGTGAGTCAGTCGGCGCTCTGTTGTACTCAAGTCTGGCGCTGCCCTCCAAGAAGTCCGGCAGAGACTCTGGAGGTATGTATTGCGAGATATCGCCGCTTGTGGTGAACCGGATCATATTCATTCTCTCGGACGGAATAAAAGTCTTGGCCACTTTCCAGACCCCCATCAGCGCAAATGGCACAGCATGAATTAGTATGTATTGTATTGCTGCCGGAAAATTATTATTCAGGGTAGTTATCAAGAAATATAGAAGATCTAAGTCACAGTTGGAAATACTGGCGCCGGACGCGTCCACCACTAATACCCATCCCTTGCCATTGGCCTCCAAATCGATTTTATTAATATTGTGTACCAAAAATCTTCAATAAAAGTCAAAAAAGCAAAAATTAATACAAAGTGTCAGATAATCAATGATTTATTAAATCCATATTTTATTTGAATTTCAGGTAAAATAAGAGATTTTTTCATAATTTTATATTTTGACCATTTTTTTCGATTAACAGTAAAAATGATTTTTCACAAAAACATTTCATTAAATACTGTCTCCGATTAAGTCTTCAGATATTTTTCCGATTAATTTCAGATTATTATCGATTGAAAAGTAATTAATAATTATTAGTATTTTAGCAGAAATTAAGTATAATTTAGTTAAATGAGAATCTCTTCTCATATTTATCTAATATTTCTTTCAAATGGAAATTTATTTTTCAATTTTTCATTAATTGATAAAAACGTTTCTTTCAAACAAACTTCGACTACAATGAGACCAAAGTTTTTAAATAACTATTGATATAAGAAATGCTACAAAACTAATACAGAAGACTCTGAACTTGTATTCTGTGCCCAATAGACCTGAATAGTGGCCTAAATCTGATTTAACGGCTCAGAATTGAATGTCGACAACTGTCGCTCCCCTACTATTCCCCTAAAAAAGAAGTTTTATCGCAATTTCCTGGATGTCTGGCAAACAAACTCATTCCTATTAACCTAAACTTTCCATTTCAAGCAAATTATTTTTCTTGGCATTCATTCAATGTGTGTGAATATGTGAAATAACCATGAACTTGCTAAAATGTCCAAACAAACATGCTCAAATATGTATTTAAATTGCAATTCTAAAATTTGTGTAACTAAGGCAGGTACACCATTTCAGAGAGGGTTAAATATTAAATAGTGTTTTGATCTCTCAAAGTCAGGAAGACTTTGAAGTACTTTTTATTCTTCGCTCATGGCAATTTTCTCGAAACATCCAAAAATGCAAATATTGTGTCAGCAAGCATATTAAACGATTTTTTTTGCAAAGCTTCGAATAATCTGTGATTATTGTAGAAAGATAAAATATTATAGAAACACCATTTTCCAGGGTATTAATGGTAGAAAATTTATTTTGTCATAA
Organism: Punctoribates punctum; assembly: GCA_034698165.1. NCBI lineage: Eukaryota > Metazoa > Arthropoda > Arachnida > Sarcoptiformes > Punctoribatidae > Punctoribates > Punctoribates punctum. Next base: position 16,381 of record JAQGBD010000593.1, on the reverse strand, counting down.
TGTAAAAAACTCAAAAATCGAAAAACCTTTCCCCATGATGAATATAATGTTCTGTTTTCTCATTTTATGGGGAACATGGCTTCAAAATTAACAAGAGTAGGAAATATTTGTGGTTAATGTTTGTGAAAATCGCCCCCTTTTTGGATTAACTCTTATAAAATCACATAAATTTGATAATTAATTACTAATTAGTAATTAGTAATTACCTATTAGACTCTCAAAGAAATGTCAGGGATAAATAAAAATGTAAACATAATAGTTTGATCATGATGATTCAATTCTAAAATTTCAAACCAATAATAAATTAGAACTCAATTTGTTGGCTAAATATTGAGTTCTATTTAAAAATATCAATAAATTTAATTAATTATATATTTTTCTGCATTAAGTCTGTGATTAACTGACTCTTGGCATCAAATTAAGTGAAGTCTTAATTATAATTTGAAAACTACTAAACACTGTTATTAAGTAATTTTATTTTCTTAACCCTATAACACATTAAGATTGATATTGAGAGTTGCTTGATCAATTAAATTAAAGCCTATAATTAAAGCTAATATTCAGTCAACAGTTGACTAATAATTTTTAAACACATTTAAATTTATTTTTCATTTTAAAACTTTAATGATTTGAAACTTACTTTTTGTATTGATGTTTAAATTCTGACACTTTTTTAATCATTTTGATCCGAATGAACAATGTTTTTAAGCCTTCCTTATCAGGACAGTAGGGAAATACCGCTCCACATGAGTAAAATTGTTTTGGAAAGTAGGTATCACTCAATTGATTGACTCCAAACTCTTTTCTCCATTTCATAGATTGGATGAGCATTTCATAACCTTTTGTCTCATCCAATAAGTTGTGCCATAAGTACCTAGAAATCAGATAATTTTTCAAATTAAAATAAAATGAGGATGGTAATAATTGAGAAAAGACAAACCTTTGTATTGTAAAGTCATTGTTGACCACCCGTTCCACGTCCTGGTCATCGAAAAGTTCAGGACTTTTCTCGTATGCTTTCAGAAACTTATTTCTCAATTCAATAGTTAGTGAATAAATGTTTTCCATTTGATCCGTGATTTTCAACAAACATTCAGTGAAATGGAGAGTGACCTCAATATCGGTCCCTTATATCCAATGTCAACAATTTCACTATTTATTCAATAAAGAGTCCACTTTTATCTCACTATTGTTGACCTAATATTCGCCCCAAAAACAGTTTAAATTGAAGCAAAACTTTCCTCGTATTTAATATTCTCTAATAGGAGAGGAGAGTCTCTGTTCTCATCAAACAAGAGGGAAGTCCATAGTTTTATGTCCACCGTTTCATATTTAAATTGATGGGCTGTCCAATCAATCTAACAGACAAGAGATGTTTATATTTTAGATAATTTTTAAGAGTCAGGTTATTTGGCAATTAAAATGAAGATGACCATATTGTCAAATCATTAGTGTTTGGGTCGATCCCTATAATGCGGTTAAGTTTTGTGAATTTCTCAAAATTTAATAATTAATGATTCAAATAAAGTTTTTGTTATTAATTAACGCTTATAATAGTTTCAAATTAATAGTTAATTGAATAATATTAATAGTGAATAGTAATGTTGTCCACTAATAAGTACAGTATGTTTCATATTTCTTCAACTTTTATAGTCAACGTGAAAAAGTGAAACATTAATAAAGATATTGACGAAGACATCAATGAGAGGTTCAAATGATAAGTAAAATAATGAAAATCAGAGATTATGTTGAGTGACCAAGATATATATTCGAATTCGGCCTTGCTTATAGTAGCTGCTGCTGATTCATCTTCTTCTACCCTATCATATCTGTTCTATGAGTTGGCACTGAATCCCTTGATTCAGGAGAAACTCTACGAAGAGATCAAAAGCATTAAATTATAATATTGTTCTAAATTCAATTAAAAAGACAAACTTTTTTATAGCATTAAAATTGAAATGAGAAACAAAATCAATATTTGATAATAAATTAAACAAAATTTAGACGTTATCTCAATAATTAAAAATTGATAAGACAACACTGACCTTGATCAAATACCGTTTGATGAAAAAATGTGAACATATTAATAATATAATTAATAATATTACACTATTAACAAATTCTGCCTAGATAACTTACTAAATACTTGGAAAAAAAGAATACCCTGCGGTTTTTGAAATTTCAAAAATATTGTCTTTGAATTATTAAAAAAAATAAAATTATTGAAAATAAATGATCATATTTCAGGACATCGAAGACATCCTTCATTAGAATAACAATCTGTTATAATGAGAAATATTCTTCCAGAATATGAGCGGATCTTAGGGTCAATACTTTGTTATAGATTTATATTTAGAGAATTTTTTGTAAAATCAAACCAAATGCCAAACATTTTCTTTGCAAACAATACTTTAATTACTTATTTTTGATGATATCTTGAATTTGATATTCTTTGTTAAACTTAAATGAAGAACAAGAATAGTTTGTTTACTCAATAAAATCGTGGGTCACTCTCAATAGATGTATATATGAGCGGACATCTCATCAAAAAGTCCAGTCTTTTGGATGAATGCAAACGTAAACCCATTTCATGACAAGACTTGAAGAAGACGTGAGTTTTGATTATTTGTAAACAATTTTCGAAGATTTTTGTTAAAAAACTGAAACAAATGTTTGTCTTTCAGGCATATGATTAAAATGTTTGAAAACACGGGAAGAGTATTGATTTGGTTATTGATATTGAGTTTGTTTAACACAAATATGGTGTTCACCGAACCGAATGAGAACCTCTACGATGACTCAAGTGTTCCGCCAACTATACGCTCACCGCTCAGGTATGGCAAACGGCTGTCCTCCGGTGATTCCACTGGTAAAGAGGGTCAGCGCGACTCTAGCGATAGTCAACTGGTGTGTGTCTGTACTGTCCGACAATCAACTGACAGCCTCTCGGATGACAACTCAATTGTTGCCAAGAATAAGATGTTCTGCAAAATGTGTGTCAATAAAAAGTTTTGCAAACATTTTAATTCTAAACAAAAAATTGTTTTAAAGACAATCAAATCTCTTTTCAGTTAATTCTCTTATTTTTCATTAGTTTTGAAATACTTTAAAGTGGTTTAGACTCAGAATCGGCGCTTAGAATAGACTCTGGGTCTCAACTCTCTCAGTATTTTGCAGATAATCCATAGATTGGGAGATTATAATCGGATAAACCCATCGATTGTCTTAATTTTCTTTAAATTATTCCGACTTTCGTTTATCGAAATAAATATTCAAAACTTAAACTCAAATCTTATGATTGAAAAACAAATAATTTTTTGAAAATAATTGTAATTTTATATTAAATTGAATTAATATAGACTCCTATTTCATATTGAATTAGGAATTTCCAAAGTATCTAGCCAATAATCAATAAAAGATGTTTAAATTTAAAAAAATTAGTTCATTATTTTTGCCAATGTTATAGGTGCAACATAAAAATGAGAAAGGTAACAAATAATTTTAATTTTTATCCCATTTCAGTAATTTAATAATTTCTGACTGCAATGGATCCTTTTAACATTGATTCAATTTCCGCATGATTCAATGTTAATCTGGCGATAAATAACATTTTAGCTTGAACAAAATTCTTTAATCGTTGGTAACAGACTTTTTTCAACTTTTCTCTGGCGTTAACTTTTTTTATAGGCTTAACAACCAATCAAAGCGCTAAAATGGTTTTCAAGATTAAAATCAGTTATCCTATGTATAAAAACTGTACCTTTTTGTTACCACAATTTCCTTATAAACCACTGAGTTATATATTGTATTAAAAAGTACCAAAACTTTGAGTAAGCTCAACATAATAAACAGATGAAACGATTGCATTAATCAGCGGTTTTCAACTGTTATTCAAATATATTTGCGTTAAAACTGTGACTAAAATCAAAATAAGTCTCAACTCTGATGTCATTTAAAGGATTCAAAGATCGTGTCATTTGTTGTCCTCAACGCTAATCACATGCTTTTAATTCCCACATCATTTAAATCTTGGTTTTAATTCTCTTTTAATTCAATTCATATTAAATCTCATGTTTTAAGTCTTAAAATTAGAGATCAAATCACTGTTTGATAACTATTTGTAAGTAATTGTCGTCTAATTGACTGCTATTTGAAAGCCGTTTAACCGATGAGTCAATTGTTGTCACGTTTTCGCTTCAATTCAAACAAAATTTAATCTTTTAATTATTTTTAACCAACTTTTATATCATTGACCACAAGAAGAATATGTGGAAAAATCGCGTTCAGAGCACTTCTAGCGGTTCCCGAACTTGTGGTCAATCAAAGACAACGACAGCAAAGACTACAAATCTTCAACATTTGTCTCCTTTCGCCAGCCATTCAACTGATCCAAAGGTCAGCACAACCACAACGTCCCCCAAACCAGGCTCTGAGTTGCCAACAGGTGTTCGTTATATACGACAGACACCGACCAGTGTTTACCGTCCCGTAACCAACCGTCCAATACCTTCAACGGTCACCAAAAGACGGGAGAGATCTCCAGAAAAGAACCTCCGATTTGCCGATCCTTTGCAGTGCACCCGAAAACATGACCACAAAACTGATAACAAGACCGAAGACAAAACGGTGACCACAAAACCTGCCGCTAAGTCTACCTCAAGAGCCAGGTCTACGTCAAGAGATAGAACACTCGTCCGACCGGTGATCAGCGCTGAGCCCAGTCCTACAGAATGTAAACGTTTCTCGAGTCATAATCACATTCAGAGAGTGGTGGCCACCAGTCCCGCAACGCGTCAAACGTCGCCCATATTCTCAACGGTTGACTTCGGCGGTGATTGTAATCGAGGCTCAACTTCAAGACAAAGCCCTTCTGTTGAACAGATCCCGAAGTCTGCAAATCATGAGCCCTTTAATGACGAAACTCTGACTCCGGTGGCAAACCATAGACCAGTCCTGGACCGACCTGTGGACAGATCTGTTGACAGACAGCCCCATATCAAGACTGAGATAATGACTCCGAATGGAACTGTTTTAAAGAGGTCTTCAATTAACTTATTTAACTTTCATTACATATGTTTTTGTTCAGGTCTTCAGCGGTGGCGTCAAAAGTGGCAAATAATGGGACAATTCATAGAAATACGGTGTCGTTCCCAATGCAATCATCAAATGATATAAAACTGGATCAGAACCGACTGTCTGTCAATGTGAACGTTGCCGTTGGTCTCGACTGCACTGACAATCGTATGAATCGTTATTCTAATCAAAGATATAACAATCCATTGGACACAGAGTTTATTGACGACAACGTATGCGAGGATGAGGTCGATTGGGTCCCCGATTATGGCAAAGGCTTTGCAATGCAAGTGGCGGTCCGTTTGCGGCCTTTTATTCATCAAGAAATCGATTCCAAGAATAACATTCCAGTCCTCGAAATGAATGGAAACACTGTCCGAATCATAAACTCAGAGAACGATAATTATAATCGAATGGAATATGGATTCGATGTTTGTCTCAATTCATCGGATAGGGATCTATTCGAGTTTGCGGATCAGAGTATTGTCTTCAAGCGAATGGGCGAACCACTCCTGGAACGGGCTCTCGAAGGCTATAATGTATGTCTCTTTGCTTACGGTCAGACGGGTAGCGGCAAAAGCTTTACAATGACCGGCACTGACCAGAATCCGGGAATCATTCCGCGTTTCGTTCACGAGTTGTACAAAAGAATATTGAATCTGACGGAAGTGCTGTTCGCCGTCGAAGTCAGTTATTATGAGATATATAACGAAAAGATATACGACTTGTTGTCCGACGACAAGGACTACAATAAGAAGATTCTGCGTATTAGAGAACACCCGCAGACCGGCCCTTATGTTGAGAATCTAAGTCAGCACACAGTCGAGGATTACGATGAAGTTATGCACCTCTTGAGGAACGGTAACAGACGTCGCGCTACGGCTTCAACGGCGGCCAACACCGACAGCAGTCGTTCCCATTCGATATTCACTATTATTTTGTCTCAATTGAAAAACAATTCGGATGAAATGGGTTTAGATATGAGCTGTTCCTGTGGTTCGCGAATCAATTTGATTGATTTGGCCGGAAGTGAAAGAGTGGGTCACTCGGGAACCAGTGGCGACCGACTCAGAGAGGGCTCACTTATTAACAAATCACTGCTTAATTTGGGAAAAGTCATCTCAAAGTTGGCCGAATACAGCGCTAATCCGGTCAGAACAGCGCACATTCCTTACAGAGACTCTGCACTTACTTGGCTTCTGAAGGAGAGTTTGGGCGGCAATTCCCAGACATCAATGATTGCGACCATAAGTCCCGCAAAATGTCATTTGGAAGAGACGTTGAGTACCATTCGATACGCGGCTAAAGCGCGACAAATAGTTAACTTCGTTCACATCAATGAAGACCCGAAGACCAAAAAGATTCGGGAATTGATGGAAATTATTTCCGATCTCAGAGCTAAGCAACGAATAGAAGCCTTCGATTCCAGAGGCAAAGAGACGCCCACTTCGGGTAACTCGAAGAATACTTCAGACGAGTCGAAGAATTCTTCGTATGATTCGAATACTTCTGAACAGAAAAAGACTGAAACCAAGAGTATAGCGACGAACACCTCATTCATTATCGACCGGAATGACCGCCGCATGAGTACTAAAGGCACGGAAACCGCATCCATTGGAACCGTTGCTGAAGAGAAGAAGAAACAGACGACGAGTATCGCAACGAACACATCATTTGTGAAGCCCTCCAAAACCTGCAGCACTAATACCGATAGACAGCCCGTAAAGACTCCGCCCAAACCCCGCACTGTTAGCACAGCAACAGAGATGTCTTTTATAGAGAAGGAACAGGTGGACACCTCCACCAACACTTCTTTTGTGGAACTACCCTCACGTTTCGATTTAATGCGGTTTAAGAAATTGGAGGAACAGGAGAAACAACTGCTCGAAGACATTCGTAAACATAAGGCGAAGCTATTAAATGATTTGAACCGCAAAGTCGAGGATTGGGGAACACTTGGATCCGGCAGATCTCAAAATGACGATCCCGTCTCCGGTTCAGATACTCTTTCTCTTGACGCCTATTATGACGCCGAAGAAGTCATTGAAAACGAATCCATAAAATCAGGCAATACTTATGTCGTTTCCGAAGACACTGTTGATCATAGTTTTGGTACTGTTGTCGCTCCTCAAGAGGTTAAACAATCTTCTAATAAGAAATCGAATAAAAAGAAGGAAAAGAAGAAAAACAAAGACAAAAATGATGGCAATGATTGGCAAACAGAAGATAACAAAACTCAACAGAAAACTGTTCCGAAAACAAGTAATTGGAATAAAGTCGACGATTGGAACAAACCATTGGAACAGATAAAAGAAGTTGAAGAAGAAAAACACGTCTCAAATGATAAACAGTCTGATGATTGGGGACAGGAAGAGAATACCACTTCTCAACAGACAGATAATGCGAACAATGATTGGATAACCGATGCAAACACTAACCAATCAGAAGGTACTGTCACTCAAACTGAGGACAATAACGACGAGTGGGGTACTGATCCCGTTAATGAAGATAAAAATGATGAACAAAGTACTGATTGGCAGACAGAAGGGAACACAGACTGGGGAACCGATGATAAGAAAGAATCCGAAAACAATGAGAATCAAACTCAAAGTCAGGACAATAACACTGCAAACGATTGGGGTACTGATGACAACCAGTGGTCAGAAGAGCCGAAGAAAGCAGAGGAAAAGCAATCTTCGGATAAGAAGTCTAAGAAAAAGAAGAATAAGAATAAAGACAAGAAGTCTGAGGACAACAGTTGGGGAACAGAAGACAACAATAAAACCGAAGATAAATCTAATGACTGGAATGAAGGAGAGGGTTGGGATACCCAACCCTCCGATCAGAATAAAGATAGCACTCAATGCGATGATTGGGGAACAACTGATTCTGGAAATAAATGTGAAGAGAAAGAGGAAAACAACGATTGGGGCGAAAACACTGTCGATAACAATAATCAGTTCGATTGGGGAACCGACACCACTGAGACCACAGTCATCGACGTTAAGACAGAGTCGAACACCAATTGTGACGAAGAGGAGGAGAACTGGTGAACAACTATTCGAGTCATTTATCCTTTAAATACAAACCAAAGTATTATTTGATATATTTTTTAATTTCTTCTCTTATTTCGCTTTTGATTTCATTTCTCTTATTTATAACAAATTCTTCTTTATTTGTGATTTTATGATATTTTTGGCGATTAATTACTTAGAGATTACTTAATAACTGATTACTTAGTTTTGAACTATTCTTGTATTTTGTTTTGTTTGTCACAAATATATATTAAATTTAATGATTCAATGAATGAATGAATGCTTTTGTTTTGATTACAAATTATTTGATTGTAATTAAAATCTAAACTTTTTTATTAAAAAATGAATGAAATTGTTTGTAAACTGAGTTTACTATTATTGAGCTCAACTTAGACCATAGCATACCATACCTTACCTTGGTAATAGCCTGAAACTAATTGCTCTCATAAAGACTAAACTATAATTTGAAAGATGAAAAGCATGAGTTGGGGATTGATTTGTGCTAGGTATAATCGAAAGTGAAAACGAAAGATTGAATCAGTGGTGAAATAAATGTTTTGTTTTATTTGAAATCTTAATAAATATAAAAATTTCTATTAATTGAAAAATGAATTTTCGATAAAATGTAAAAAATGAATAAAACTATTGATTTTAAAAACAAATAATTGACTCAAAGTTTTGATGTGACGATAATTCCGCTGTCATTGACCGGAAACTTCTTATTCTGGGTCTTTTTCAGTCTAAGGTTCGACCATTTGAACAAATTTGATAAATAGATTCGATATAATGAAAGCATTGGCGCCTCTATTGCCAAATGGGTTACTATTGAGACACAAATACTGATCATCAGATTCACAATAAATTCGCAGAACTGACAAAAAAAATCAAAAATTATTCTTATATTAGAGATAATTATGGGTTAATCCATACCATAGTGTAGTGACTGAATGGAAGGGGTTGGCGGACATATGCGTAGCGGACCCAAATCACCAGAAAATGCATTAAATATATCATAAAACTGAGTTTACCCAACGGCGCGAAGAATTTCCACGAGAGAAAAGTGTTGATCGGACCTAGCACATAATAGAAATCAATGTATATCTGGAATCTAGACTATATCGGGAATATTACCGCCATTGCCAGTACTGCAGCCGAATATAATCCAGGCCACACATATAGACCAAGCTGTTCGATGTAAGCCAGCATAGAGTGCCCCCGAAATCGGTTTCCAAATGACACCCCTATTGAGTGTATGCGTGGATAACATTATCACCAAACAACTGAAGAGAGCGGATAACCATAAAAACAGATTCAGAAACTGTTGTCAAATAAAAACAAAATTAAATAAAAGACTTGTTTTGCATTTGTGAGGAAATACCGGATTTATTTCGAGTCTCTTGTGTCTAAAGACAGCGTAACCAAGAAGTAAACCCACGAAATATGGGCCCAAATGTATGTATGTATTCACATATATTGTAGACGCCTGGTTGTAGACATCCCTGGACATAATGATTAGTTAGAATTGTCATTACTAACAATTTCAGACTTACCTTTCATCGGGAGTGTTGTAGAGGACAGTCGGGTTCTGTTTGAGTAGATAAGTGCGAACGGCTATAGCCAGAGCACTGGCCGTTGCGGTCATCACAATCAGTTTGATTCCAAAACTGGGTCTCCTATTAGTCAAATCATTTAAAAGGGTTTTCCCAATAAGTGATGCCTTACTTATAGAGAGGGATAATGAAAATCAATGCAATAATAAAGAGCTGGATATCGGCCGACAGATACCAAGTATGCAATAAACACATCTGACTCTCATCGAACCAGTTGTTAATGAATGTGAGGGTTGTCCACCAGTTTTTAGAGCATTTGGCCTGTTGTACATCGAAGTACTCGTACCAGAGGGGACCGCTTCCCATCGATGGTATGATAAACATCAGCGACACAGTCATTGTGACCGACGGCCAAAATCTGAAGATTCTATTCAGTATTTGCTGTGGAATATTGATCTGACCCCCGGTTTTGGACAGCCGTTGGAAATTGGTATAACTGGTAAGCATAGCACCCACCAAAAAGAAAGTGTCGACTAATACCCAACCATTTAATATCAACTGAAAGCTGAGTTCCTCCACAGTATACATGAATTCCTTGACAAAAGTGAACGTCTCTTTGATTGGGATCAGATATGTGTGCGTCCAAAGAATCCAAACCATAGACAGCACTCGTATGCCATTAATACACTCTATGTGACTCTGGTCAGCACTGGTCTTTGTGTTGAACAGATTGGCCCCATTCTTGTGGACAGAAAACGATAGGAGTGTTGCCAACAGAACTTTCTCTGGAGAATCATCTTTTGATTAATTGATAAATAATTAATTTAAATGAATTACTTATCGGACTCTCGACTCGAATGAATTTAATGCGATCGAAGTCTTTCGTGTAAACAATAATCAGGTCCAGACTCGTGGCCAAAATCATGAGACAAAAGATGGTAATAAATGTTGAAATGATTGCAATTTGGAGTGAACTCAAAGTCGGCAAAATCTTTGTGTGGCAGTCATTCAGAGTTATATTCATATGACTCTCCGTTACGACTAATAAATAAAATTCAATTCAATTTCTTAAACGAATTATGGAAACCATTCCTAAGACTTACTGTTTTTGATAATTGTTTGGAAATCAGATCTACTGCAGAGGGAAGGGATGCAAATACCTGTCCGACCCGAACGCTCGTAGAAGGCGTGCGCCGAATGCGAAAACTCTTCCAAAAACTATTGAGAACATAAGCTAATCAGCTTGCTAAAATTAATGTGAATTACTTACTGTGCCTTGGACAGGTGTGTTTGTGAAGTTGAAGACTTCACTCCTTATGGTCAACTTCTTGGGCTTTTTAGGCAGTGCTAGTTTGTACTTCATTATACAGTATTGGCCAATAAATCCAATCGAGCTGGGGTCAGAGGGGTCTTCCTCTTTCTCGAGAGTTAAGCACTGGTCATACGCTCCTAAACTAGTAATAGTGCCGTCGAGACTGCCCGCAGCGAATGGACGGCCAGAAGAATCAAATACTAATTGAGATAAAAATAAATAAATAACACAAAATACAAGAAATGAGGAGCGGCTCACATTTGACGGCCCAATTCCTCCTTTGTTCGAGACCAGTGACCACTTCAATTAGTGCAGTCACGCAGTCCAGTGATATATCGCCAGGGTCAAGTGACAACAGTTTAGGAGTTATGTCTTTAATAAGTGCGTCAAATATTCTGCCCCAAGAGGTGCCAAATGCTATCCAAACGTCTTTGGCCTGACTCTCGCTCTTGGAATCATTAATCTCTTCTCTGAAGACATTTCTGGTTTCCGTAATAAAACTGATCCCCGAATCGACAAAATTACTCAAACTATTGTCCAAACCCTGTCTTGTGTCCACTTTTGCGGGAACGGTATCCGAAACAGAAATATCATCGTATAGTTCTGAGTCGTCCACTACTTTTGCATCGCTCGTACTATTGAAGTTGATATCAAATCCATAGTCACCACTGATATCATCAAAGAGTTCGGTGATATTCTGTTTCCTAAAATTCAGTTCACTTTCGGTAATATTTTGGCCGAAAATATTAGTCTTCATAAATATAAAGCAATAAACGCTGAAAAGGCTTAAAAACTTCATTTCAAGCACTCAATTGTCGAAAAGTGAATAAAAAAATTAATTAAAACATTCACTGATTGTCTTCACTCAGTTTCAGATCTAAAGTGAAGACTAACTCATTATTCAAACACAAGTTATTTGATTGATATTCACAAAAATATGAGAAAAAACTATTAAAACAAATATTAAATGATTTGAAAAACTGCTTCAATCTATGGCTCTCCTCAGGTCTGAATTCAAGTTCAGGTAATCACGAAAAATGTGTCGAAAGATAACTATTAGAGTGAAAGAGATTCCGGAAAAATAGTTCAAAAACCAGAGTTGAAAAGTACTTAAACTTAAACTATATTTGACTTCATATCACTTAACACTCGGAACACAAAGAACTTTGAGATAATCCCAGAAAAAGGTCTATAAAACTATTAAACTCTAAAATCATTGGTTTAATAGTTTATGTGTTTTTAAATGGTTTTCAATGGCTTTTCGAAAGCAAAACCAGTAAATCGAGTGAATTACTAAGATTTGAGTATTTATTCCGCTCCACTCTTGGATATACTCTTGTATTGTGAGCCAAATATCAATTGTTTTCGTCATTCAATTCTCATTAATGGTTTGTTTGTTTGATGGATGAAATAACTTTAGAAATAAGGTTTAAGGTTTGCTCTTATTTTTATAATCCAGTGAAGTCCAGTGAATTTCCAAGAAAATGACTCTGAACTCATGTTTTTCAACTATCAATTTAAACTTCGATATGTTAGTCAGATAAACTAAGCAAGGTAAGAAATAACAGCAATTGTTTTCTAACGAATAGAAAATGTTTATTAAAAAGTTTGATCAATGAATAAAAATTTCAAATATGTGTAAAATTTGAATTAGTTTTTGGTCGACTCCTATTAAAATCTATAAACCAGAGCAGAGCACTTCCGATGGCAAGACTTCCCAATACATAGAAGAGGATATCATACTGTCCAGTTAGATCTTTTACTCCTGGTTAGTTCAAAATCCTGATTAAAGCAGCAATTAATTAGAAATGCAATATTACCTATCAAAAGTGGTCGTATAATTATGCTGAGCGCACCGCATATAAAATTAGATAAACCAAAGGCGACGGCAGTCTTGTCTGTCCCCAAATATTCTGAGAGTACGACCGCCGGTAAAACCATTTGACATCCGGTGACGAAACCGCATATAAGAGTCAAAACAGCAAATGAGCCGAAACTGTGAGCAAAAGGAAGGACTAGAAAACAGGCGCCCATTACTCCTATGGAGAAAATGTAAATATTTCTGTTGCTTAAATAGTCCAAAAATGATATCCATCCGGGTATTAGTCGACCAAACAGATCAGTTATTGAATAAAGGGATAGAAGAAGTGTTCCTTGGTGGGCTGCATATAAAACAAGATGATGACATCGGTTTAAATTACAAGTTTGTCATACATGTCAGTCCTCTATCGGTAGCAAAATCGGGCAGAACTATAAGAAAGGTAACAAAATCAACGATGAAGAACAGGTATGTCGTCGAACAGAGTATGAAATGGATGTCGAATAAGATTTTCAAATCTTCGCTAATATTTCTTTTGATGCTATCTATTAGACTGTATTTGATTTTCGAGGGATTCTTCTCTTTGTTATCCCCATTGCTGTGAATTTGGGCCAAACTTTGGTTCAATTCTCTGATTACTTTCCTTTCGTTGAGCACCGGTAGTGACATACGTTTAGCTCTATTCCTGTCAAATGTGTGACTCTTTTCTCGCAATTTGACGACAGGAGTGTCAAAGTCTATCATAGATTTTGGTCTTTCCCTCAGTTTATTAATGTTGACGTATTGGTGGTTATCGTCGATATTTTCGCGCAAAAACACAACTGTTTCGCACTCGTCTATCATCGGCTCCTTCTCCAGGGCTCCGCCATTGCTATTAATTGTATGTTTTCTTCTATTCTTCACTAATTTATTTCCATTTTTGTCGACCGGCCGGAGAAGTAGTGCACCGATGAGTCCGTGCAAAGTAATACCTTTAGATTAATAAGAGAAAAGCAAGGTCGTCTCAGTCATAATTCAAAGCACGAATGAAATTCGGTGCAAAGATGAGAAACAAATGAAATATATGAGACATACCTCCCATAAGCAATAATGTTCCGCTCAGTCCATACTGTTTGAGCTGCCACTCAATGAAAAGGGGAAAAATAAATGCCCCGGTGGTGGCCCCGGCGTAGGATATTCCGCAGGCAATAGCTCTCTGTTTGCCGAAGTAATGGCTTATAATCGCCGGCAATAAATTTGTGACTAAACCTATTCCGACACCTTTTCGACGGCAGATGTGTCGGTAGTGCAGAGAAAAGGAACAGACATTAGACAGACTTTAGACAGATATTTATTATCCGATTTCAAGATTATTCCTCTAATCAATTCTGTCCTCAAAATAGACCATATATTCTGACAGAAAGTCTTTCTGATTAAAAATGAATCACAAATTGTATCAAATATAAAATGTCCCTTAATTTGTATATCTAGGCAACAATTGATCATGATGAATGACTTACCCTGAATAAATCCTAAGCTGATTATTATTTGAATGATATTTGTGGCCAAATAACAAATAGAGATGGCTATCGAACAGATCAATACTCCGACAAATACCAAGATTCTGATCTCAAAATAATGTGTGAGAAATCCGGTCAATATTCCTGTAATGCTGGCTATACTGCCCGCCAAACTGATCGGCCAAGATGCTTCTCTATAACTGCAGTGGTACTCGCGAACGAACGCACCTAGGTTGAAAAATGTGTGAAGAAAGTGTTAGAAAATATTTGTGATTAAAAAATTATCTATTAATATGATAAAGTAAATGAGTTTATCTTGATTACTTGATCTACTTATATAATAATTTAATCGTATGATATGAAGTAATAGTTGACCCTTGATCCTTCAAAATGACTCATTTTATTTTAATTGTTAATAAACTAGTAACTTAATTTGGTCCAACATGATAAATTACGAATAATTAACTTTAAACAAGTTTATTCTGACAATTAGTGAGAGTTTTTGAATAAATTCGTCTGACATTTAAATTATGATTAAAAAGATAACAATTAAAAAGACAGACAAATGATACGATAATTCAATTTATGAGCGAAGAATTTCCACAATTTATTAAAGAATGTCTGTTCTCTTAGCATATTATCTAGCTTATTTGGGTCGATTAACTTTCTTTTCTCAAAATGTTACCAAGCAGTGTTACCATAAAAAACGCCGGCCGAGCGGAACACTCCAAATATGAAAGCGTTGATCCAGGAACAGGAGAATGCGATAATCCATTTCCAATGAATGTCACAATAGTGTCGGTCCTCTCTTATGTCTGAAGTGTTTATTTCGACTTTTGTTGACATTTTGACCAAAAGTCAATTGTTTTTCAGTTTCTAAGTTTATTATCGGATTTCACTCGAGAAAAATGCAAGATTATTCAAATTCCTTTGTTCTACTTATACATGATTTTCATAAAAGTTGTTAAACGTTTGGCTCATTTATTTTAATTAAAACTTCTTATAACTAATATTACTCACAAAGAGAACAATCAATGAATTAAAGGATTATTATTCCGAAACTCATTTCAATGAATCACTTGTTTTGTTTCAATGAAATCACAATATTTTTCACATTAAAAAGTTCTTGATTAAAGTCCGGATCAATTAGTAATGTATGCGAAAACACGCAATTAATTTTGAAGAAAAATAAACGAGCTTGTATATTTTATTAGCTTGTATAAATATTTTAGTTGACTATATCCGGATGTTAAAGATCTTTGATCAACTTGTTTCCGTTGGAAAACGTTCCTGATATTAATTCAAAGCTTGAATTTATTAAATAGCTTGATTTTCAGATAAAAGACCATGATATTAATAATTGAAAGTCACTTGAAAAGAATTTCCATCAGATTATAGTTACATAACTTATATTTTATTATATAATATATAAAACACAAGAAAAATATTTGACTTTTTTGCTTACATTTCAATTAGTAAAATAACATCTCATTGATTACAAGATAATTATTAATGAATGGAATATAATTTATATAAATAAACAGCTCTGACCCGAGAGGACTGACTGTTATGACTGGTCTGTAAACAAGTGAATGGCACCGAAAATAGTCGATTATTAACAACTTGTAAATGTCTTTGAGATATCTCTAAAACTTATCCTTAGAGTGAAATCAAGAGTGTTGTCAAATATTTATCGCATTTATGTCTTACATACAGAGATGGGGAACATTTACCTTTTAAAATACAGAGAATAACAAGCTATTTCTCTGTGGCATAAAATAATTTACTAGAATATTATTTCAATCTAATAATATTATATATTAGGTCTTATTTCTTGAATTTGTCATGCTTTATTTTCTTGTAATACGATTATTGTTCAACCTCTTGGCCATCCCTAACACAGAATAGACTTTAATACTATTATACGATAGTTATGTTGAGTTGTGTGCAAACAGACGGATAATAACTGACTGTAACTATAGTCACATAACTCATAACCACTGATATCGTTAACAACCTTTCGATTGGTTTTTTGTCTCATTTGCTAAAAATATTTGAATTATCGGAAAAATGGATCAAATTTCTGATGAAAG